>JAESVK010060052.1:0-13506 GCA_017140935.1 Hamamelis virginiana
CCTTATATAACACAAGGTTATTAATAGAATTAATTTTAGGAAATTCCATTCTCTCTTTAATTCAAGAGACTCTCTTATACTCTTTGTTTGTGTGTGACCCATTGGGCTCACCCCAACCTAGCAGTGACTAGGGACATCTCCATGTCTCCTAAAATAGAAACTTTCTATTTAAAGGTTTAATTGAAACTATTCCAATTATGCCCTCATTGATAACACTTATCAATATGCTTTCACTGGTCATGAGTGACGTCTAGCAATGTGTCATGACATGCCCTAGGTTTGGGTGAATAGCAGAAGTATGTGAACCCTTCTTGTTACTTAATCCTTCATCCCCTAATGTCATAGTTAAGATATTTAGGGTATGGATATAAGTCAAAACCCTATCTTAACTTTCTTGTCATATGTTCTTCAAATTATAATCTCAATAAGATGAACCCTATGAAACTCTTTCATATTTCATCTATCTTTTTTTTTTGGATAATTAAAATAATTTGGTCCATTTCTCGATTTGTGCGTGTCATCCTTGCGCAGGGGCCATGCTAATTTTCTCTGTATCGTTCCAATTTTATCGGATGTCCCCGAAGGGACAATATATTTCATCTATCACTCTGGCCAGAGATTCACATTGAGAGTTATATTTGAGAACTGACCCTGACATTCTCTCTCCTTATACAGAGAGTAATGATTCCTTATTGACCACTCATATGCCTTAATGCAAGACCTATTAGAGCCAATGAGTGTCGACTACAACCTTAAGATCAAGGCTATATAAAACACTATCAAACCCTAACAACTCAGGCATAAGACATCCATGGTGTCTCAGGTCTTAGGATTACCAAATGGACGTAACATAAGAATATTCCTTTAACTTAATATCCATAGGAATATTCTAGTAGATCATGTTCAGTGTACATATTCTCTAATATGCACCCACAGATTAACCTAAGTGTCACTACACTGATAGGAAAGACTACCTATCCTCCCATTGGAGTTAGTTTAAATCTGTGCTACTCTTGTTGGTTTAATAAATGTCCTCTTTAATAAACCTATGAGCAGGAACTCTTTTAGAATAAATGTGTATGAGAAATATGAGTCTTCATATCTCAACAATCTTGAGATACATATTTCTCTTATCATTTATTCATGGACATTATCGTATATATAATTGAATATACAGACGATAAGCAGTACCTTCTTATCCTAATATGAAATAGATATGCACTTTAGGATTGGTTTTAGGGCATACCTCTAACAATCATTGTGTTTAGTGTGATGAAAGTGAGCATAGAGGTGTGTTTTTATAGCTTTTTGGCAAAGAAATTGAGTTAGAAGCGAAGTAAGACACTCAAAAAGTCAAAAATCGTCAACATATTCAAAAATTAGAGAATAGGGTCGATGACCAACCCACTAGGGACGACCAACCGTCCCCTAGGGACGGCCAACCGTCCATGGAGGGATGGTCATCCATCCCTGATCCCAAATTTTGCCTAATTTTGACTTTTTCTTTTCTTTTTTTTTTTGGATAATTAAGAAATATATTACCAAAAAACAGGATATTACAATGAAGCACAAAGCACAAGCCACACCAATAGGGCTAAACACACTAAACCTAGCCATAATCAATCCTCTTACAACCCAAGAGGCTAGGAAAAGCACAAAGAAAAAGAAACAAAGCTAAGGGACATCTCTCCCTCTTGAATTTTTTAGAGAGCGAATTTTATCTTTAAGCTTCTTTTTTAGGGGCTCTCTTGACAAAGAGCTATCAACAAATTGGCTATCCACCAAATCCTCACAGTCCACCGGAGAAACCTCTTTATCATTAGCAGCAAGGGGCGCAAACTTATTGCTGAAATTACATTCCCCACTGATTGACGGGTTACCAACCTTTTTTTCCACAACAGAAGTACGCTTGGCAACTCGAACCTCATGCCATTGATTGTCACTGACGACAACTGACTGAGAACTAGACTGAATATCTTTCTTTCTCCAATGAAAAATAGGTTTAGCATATTTGGGAGGGGGAGGGGAAATAGGGCATTTAAGTAAAGAATGCCCAAAAACCTTACAATTCTCACAACGAGATGGAACCCAAGGGATCTCAATCCCTACTTCCACAATTTCACCATTCCCTATAGCCAATCTCAGGGACTTGGGGATAACCTTTCCCTATCACCATTCCCTATAACCTTTTCCGCATCAAATCCTACCTAATGCCCGGTTTGACTTTTCGCTCAATTTTCGTCACTTTTGACCTATTTTCGGGTTAAAATTGAACCAAAAAAGCAATTGAAACGTATTTGTATTCTCATTAGGATATAATTACATGCCAATCAGGGTTTCTAGTACATACATAGAGAAAAAGTTACATAGAAAACCCTAAACAGGCCTCCTATAGGCCTAATAGTACGAAATCATCTCCATCGAGATGATTTCCTCGTTCCCCGTGAACCCGACATCTCTTGATCCCCTCTTGATCCATGGCGCTCCTGTGAAGGCTGGCTCGAAGCCTACAAACCCAAAGCTTAGGTGAGATTGGTGAAGAATGAAATCATCGGTGATTGAAAGAGTAGAGAGAGAATTACCTGTGCAGCTATATTCGCATTATGTGCATCAAGATTCATCCTTTGAAGTTCTCTAGTCAACGATGCACTATATGCCAACCACTCCTCAGTGTATGATGCGGGCACCTAATAGGTCGAAAGATTCAAAATGTAAGGAGAGAGAGCTACATATGACGAAAGGTAAAAGTATGATGATTACCGAAGTATCAAATGATCAATATGTAAGTATTCATTATAAGGCACTCGAGTGATTGTTCTTTGAACAAAGCTACCATCCTCAATGACTTGCACCTGCCAAGGAACATATGGCAAAGAAGGAGCAGAGGATGAAGACTAGCCCTCAATAGGAGCTGTAGTAGCTGCAGGATGGGAAGCATGCCCTCGGGTTCAACGACCCTGCCAAAGAAAGTGATATGAAGAATAATATATGAGAAAAGGGGTAAGGCAATCAAGAGAAAAGTGCAATACCTCAGTAGGTGGAAACCCTGATACTAATGGACGCATCAGATAATGCTGACAGAATGTGCGATAATCGTCATGCGGAAGATGAAAAGCATCCGCAAATAAACCAGCCATGGCATCTGCTAAGGCATGGTCTGTTAACCTATCAGCATGCCTCATAGAGGGAGGAGGTGCATGAGGCACACGAGCATCTGAATAAGTCCCACAAAGTTGACCACGCACTCTTTCTCCAAGGTACCAGTACCTGCCAGAAGGCCCCTCGAATAGAATCCTCTTATGGGACATCTCAACTACAGAATTAAGTTGAGCATGCATGGTACCCCGCCAGTGGCGCCAAGGACTCCACCTCACCTGAAGACAAGGTATATTAGAGAAAGTTTGAGCATTGAGAAAAGAAAGCAGAAATGAAGATGGTTACTTTGTTACATCGCAACCCTGCAAGAAAGGCGCGACTATAAGCATAATCATGCCTATGGGCGATGGCATTCACCCGCCTATCTGGAGCATAACGAGCAAGGGTTGGCCAAGAAAAGTCATTAGCAATCAGTGTGAGGCTATTTAGGTTGAGATACTCATGAGCCCATACCTACAAAATACGTGCGTTGTCAGAAGATAAGTAAAGGGAAGTTTATGATATTTTCTTAAAACAAGCGGGTTTACCTCCCAGACAAATCCCATGCCTCCAAAGTCGGTGCATACTCCTCGAGACCGACAGCACATGGTCCTATATATGGTGGCCAAGGCAGCGCCACCCAGTCATACTGAGAAATAGTATCAATATCCTCTAAACTAGCAAGAAGGCCTAGAGGGGCCAAATCAACAGTGCCTGCAAAAAGAGTACATGAAAGCAGGTACAAAAAGAAAGCCCGCACGATGTGATCAGGATCTCCCCCTTCAGGCATATTGCTAAATGTATTAAATAGAGTATTTCTGCGAACTGATCTCTTCACTATCTCCATATCAGCTGTCCCAAGGTAGGTATCTAAGTAAGTCAAGTTCTTGCTTACACCATCATAGAAATCCAAAGGGCGACCCCCAATGGAAAGTCCAGTGATCATGGTAAAGTCAAGAGGAGTCATAGTCATCTCCCCAAACTCGAAATGGAATGTGTTGGTGGTGTCCCACCAGAGCTCAGATAAGGCCATGAGGGCCTGTTTATCCATAGTATCAACCCAAAGTGAGTCAATGAAGTCTCCAAAACCGATCCTTCGAATAGTAGCCTTAACATGTGGTTGGAGAGTATCCATTTTAGCCCACCATCCAATAATGCCCTGTCTAGAAGATCGAGTCCTGATGTCGAACTCTAGCTATAAAGATAAAGATTAATGGATTAGAGGTATAGAGATAAATTATGCTAATTCTTTAAATCAAGGATACAAAATTAACTCACAAAATAGCATATTTTCAAAAAATGTTCAAATTGTATTTCTCAAAATGGTTTGTCAATTGTGAGTTATTTTATGTACCAACAATCTATTTTCAAAAAAATATACTATAATTAATGAAATTAATTTTGGTATCTTATATCAAGAATTAGCATAATTTATTTAAAATGCCATATGACTTCTTTTCATGAAAATTGAATTGGAAATAAAAATCCTACGAGAATAGAATTTTGAAAATCATGAAATAAATACTTAGCATAAGTTTTAAAATAAAAGCCATGGAAATGGCATTTTAAGTGAAAAGTGTTTTGAAATAAGCTAAGTCTTAATTCATGAAAATTTTTTATATGTGCATATTACTTGAAGTATTTTGAAAACTTATTTTGAAAACATTTGAAAAAGCATGATATGATAAATTGATTTGAAAAATTGGAATTTTTTTTTTTTTGGATAATTAAGAAGTATATTACCAAAAAACAAGATAATACAAAGAAGCGCAAGACACGAGCCACAACAAAGGCAACAGCACGACACCTAGCCAAACAAAAGCAAACCTCTTACAACCCAAGAGGCTAGGCTGTACAAAAAAGGAGAAAACTAAGGAACATCTCTCCCACGAGAGTTCTTAAGAGAATGAATCTTATCTTTGAGCTTCTTTTTGAGGGACTTCCTAGTCACAGAAAAATCAGCAAAGTTGCAATCCACCATATCAGAATGGTCCAACAGGGAATCACCAACATCATCCACATCACTAGAATCAAGCACACTGAATTTATTACTAGTATCACAGCCTGTGCTAGCCACGGGACCAACATCCTTCACACTCGAAGTAACATCAACACTAGCCTGAGAAGCAGGCTGAGAAGCAGGGACCTCGATCCTATGATCAATACTATCAGCAGGAACCTGAATGACTTTCTTTCTCCAAACCTTAACAAGCTTGGCATGCAGAAGAGAAGGAGGGTTCATGGGGCATTTCAACGAAGTATGCCCAAACACTTTACATTTCTCGCACCGAAAAGGGCACCAAGGAAGATCAATCTTAATCTCTGCAATTTCACCATTACCAACATCCACTTTCAACGATTTAGGAATAGAATTATTTGCATCAATCTCAATGCAAATACGAGCAAAATTAGCTCTACTACCGGAAGCAGTATGCATGTCCATAAACAGAGGGCAGCCCAAAATACTACCAAGAAACTCCATACCCTTGGTAGTACGCAACACGAGCGGAACATCCCAAAACTTGATCTAGATAGGAATTCTAGAGAGACAATTTTTCTTTAATTCCATACCAGAAACCCACTTCTTGAGAACCAAATATTTACCCGCAATATAATAAGGACCTCCATTCAAAATTCTATCAAGAGCTTCCGGGCTACTCACTTTAAAAATGTAGAAACCATTATCAAATTTCAGAACTTTAGAAACATCATCACCCCAAACCCGAGAAGCCCAACTGCTTACCAAGGGAAACGGAAGGTTCTTATCAAAAACATACCCCAGAATAGAAAAATTCCATTCTTTATTCCCTTCATCAATAACCAAGGACGGAGCGGTAAAGATACCATCGATACAGTCCCCAATAACCCCAAAAATTCCATTCTTTATTACTTTCTTTTAGGCATTTTAACAAACACCTAGTGTGTACATTTTTGAAAATGATTGTGAAAACTTGTCATGAAGTTTTTGAAAGTATCCAAATGATGTTTGAAACATATTTGAATCTTGGCATGAGAAATTTAAATCAAAAAAATCAAATTCTAGTCTCTTGAGAATTTTATCAAACACTTGGTGGGCAACATATCAAGCTTGCAAAGCTAGTGAAATGGGGCTCTCAAGCCTTGCCAAATACAAATTTCATGAATACAAGTCATCAAAAATCAATATTGAAGCATCTAGACATCAATGATTCAAAGAAAGAGCATGAAAAGTAAGCTTACCTCTTGTATAGTGTGGATGTGAGAGAGATGATCATGGGGCTCCAATAACAAGCTTGTGTTGTTGGGATCATGTGAGGGTGCTTTGTAACTCTTCATCTTCATGTATGGGTACTTTGATTCATACATATTTGCCTTGAGTATAGGTAGAGGATGAGCTTGAGAAAATGGGTATGGTTATATGTGTATTTGGGTTTTGAATCCCCAAATTGAAATGCAAGGATGAAATCCTAGACTTTTGATTCACAAATTGGAGTGATTAGCAATACTAGAAGTGTTTGAAGGTTGATTTGGATGGAATGAAATTGAATTTGATGGATTTTTGAGAGAATTGAAAAACCTAGAGAGAGAAAGTCTTAAATTGAACAAAGAATGTATGAATGGACAAATGGATGTCAAAACACCTAAATGAGGAGATAGTGGCTCGGGTGGCCGTCTACCAAGGGACGGCTGGCCGTCCACCTTGGACGGTTGGCCATCCTTGGTTGGATGGTCATCCATCTTTGATGCCCAATTTTGACTTTTTGTGAGCTTTTGAAGCCCATTAGGCCCAATTTTGACTTTTTTGCATATTTTGACCAATTTTGACTCATTTCCTTTCAATTTTTGATTTAGGAAAGTGCATTTGATCGAGATTGAATGATATTTGATAAGTTGATAAGAAATAAAGAGGAATTTTTTTTTTTGGATAATTAAGAATTTATTGATCCAAAGAGGGCAAAGCCCAAAAGAACAAAGAACAACCGAGGCCACAAAAACCTACGGAAAAACGGACAGCACCTCCCCTAAAAAAGGGACAAAGGCCAGAAAAACCTGCCTAAAAACAAGCAAGCAGAAAGACAACAAGACCAAAGCAAAACAAAACAACAACAAACAGCCCACAGCCTGGGCACCAGCAAGACCTAACCAAGGAAAAACACAACCGCCCACAGCCTGGGCACAAGTAGCCATGAAGGGTGGCTAATGAGAAAAGCCCATTTTGGAAGCCCAAATCCATAAGACTTTGTGAAATTGATGGAGTATACATGAAATGTATATAAGAATGATATCAAGTAATGTGGATGATGTTAAGATATGATATGATGATTGGAAATGAAATTTCCAAAAGGATTGAAAATCCTTGAGATGACTAGAAATGAAATTTCTAGAATGAGTCGAAGACTCCCAAGTTTTTTAAGATAATTGGAAATGAAATTTCCAAAAGGATTGAAAATCCTTGAGATAATTAGAAATGAAATTTCTAGAGTGAGTCGAAGACTCCCAAGTTTTTAGATATTAGGAAATGAAATTTCCAAAAGGATTGAAAATCCTTAAGATAATTAGAAATGAAATTTCTAGAGCAAGTCGAAGACTTCTAAGTTTAATGAGCATTGGAAATGAAATTTCCAAAAGGATTGAAAATCCTTGAGATAATTAGAAATGAAATTTCTAGAGCAAGTCGAAGACTTCTAAGTTTAATGAGCATTGAAAATGAAATTTCCAAAAAGATTGAAAATCCTTGAAATAACTAGAAATGAAATTTCTAGGGCGAGTCAATTGGAAATGAAATTTCCAAAAGGGTTGAAAATCCTTAAGATAACTAGAAGTGAGACTTCTAGGAAAAGAGAATTTGAAGCGAAGCTTTCAAAATAATGGTTGAGGTAAGTAATTGGTTCGATTATCCCTCTTTTGTTATGGTAAAAATGGGATGTCATTTTATTTCGTTGATATTCACTGGCGAAGCCATGAATATCAATGATGGGCTTCTGTAGACATTCATTTTTGACCAGGAGTATGGTCATGAATGGTTGCCTGTGATTAGAGGAAAAATAGGGTGTCAAAACCCTAAGTTCCCAGTTTTACCCTTGTAGGTAGTTAGATTGAGGTCATTATCACATGTAGATTTTTAGGTCAGATTGAGTCGGTTCTTTTTGTATTAGGTTTTTAGAGAGTCTAGGAACATCCCTGCAAAGTTCCATGGCATTCTGAGCCAGGCTTGATAAAAAATAAGGTCTTTTGTGACTTGAAGGGCAGTACTGTCCTTTGAATCACAAAAGCCCTGAATGACTGTCAATCTTGTCTCAAATGGTCTCGAGGCCTTGGCATAGATATTTAAAGTGTGTTTGGTAGCTAAGTTGATTAGTGGCAAAGTCTGTGGAGCTTTCTGGCTCATGATTGGCTCTTAAGGCTCAAAAGGCCCTTTTAAGCCCAGATTAGGTTTCGACCGGAAGCGGCCGTGATTCGATATTTTATCAAATCAAAGCCTTCAAAGGCTTTAAAACACTTTCCTAAAACATTTTGAAACTTGTTTAAAGAAGAAGAAATGATTTCGAAAGCAATCGGTTAGCAGATTTCAAAACTCTAATTTCAGCTAATCGGTCGAATTTTCCCTAAAAATTTGACCTTGGTCAATGAATTTTCACTTCAAACACTTCTTAAAACATGGAGAATCGAATCACGATCATTTCGGCGCTTGAATCGTCAAATTTGGACTTAAAACGGGTCCGAAAAGCCGAAAAAAGCCGAAACCGGGTCAAAACGGGCTGAGATAGGCCCACATAGGGCAAAAATAGCATGGGGGATGGATGACCGTCCACCAAGGGACGGCCAACCGTCCCAAGAGGGATGGTCATCGATCCCTTTAGCCAATAAATGCTAATTTTGAGAGATTTTTCTGCCCGGGACTCTTCCAAGCCTTGCCATGTGTCCAGTTCGGCCATGGGGACTTTGGGATGAGTTTAAACACCTTGGAAGACTGGTTTAGAGCCCTTGGATCATTCCTAAGAGATTTAAACTCAGCCATTTATCAATTTTAGGCCTCCCTATAAATATAGAGTTCTGAAATTAGTTGTAACACACAGAATAAGCATTAGAGAGCTAGCTTGGAGAGTAGAGGCTTGAGCAATTGCACAAGCTTCCCCCATAGCACTCTAGCTAAAGTTTTAAAGTCCTTGAGGTCTTTGGAGTCCTTGGAGCTTGAAGAGAAGGCTTGGAGCAAGTGGGAAGGAAGCAAAGAAAGAGGTTAGTAAGTTATGTAGTTTAAAGTTTTCTTGCATTCTTTTCTTCTTTTTCTTCTTCTTCTTCTTCTTCTTCTTATTCTTTTCTTCTTTTGTGATCATGGTAGATTAGGTGTTTAGGATTAGTATGCATGATAAGGATTAGTTTTAGGATGCATGACTAGTTTTGGCATATTCTTTTTCTCTTCTTTTCCTTTTTTTATATGATTATAGATTAGGTTTTTTTTTTTTTTATACATAAATATTAGTATACATGATAGGAATTACTTTAATATTTAAGTTTCTTAGGTTAGTAATCATGTTAGGATAGTTTATGCAAAATAATCACATGCTAGTATTTTTTTAGGATTAATTTGTATTAGGTTTGTTAGTTTATTTTTCTCTTAAAGTGTGCTTAAAATACCAATTGAGTTCGAGGGAGCATGCAAAAGGTAAGACTCTACCCTTGTGCTTATTTCTTATGAATAAAGTGTTATTTTCAGGCATATTGTATCGGATAAATTAGTACATCATACTAGGTTGCATATTAGGTCATTTACACTTTTTTATTCTTTTATTTTATGGGTTTTAAATCCACTTTTTGATTACTTTCAAATCTGTCCATGGGTTTAAAGTGACCTTAAAGTGGGTCAAAACTCACTGTTTTAGGCCTAAACTAACTTAGAAACATGCCTAGGTTCCCATAGCCAACTTAGATTGCATTTAGGACATTATCATGCATTGTTTACCTACTTGATTGCATTTTTTATTTATTTTCCAGAATTTTCCAGCATATATAATATGAGTATAATAGGTGTTTAGACTAACCTAGGACTAGTTAGAAACCCTAGGATTAGGGGGGTCACTTGACCCCACTTAGGACTCTTCTTTGTTGTAAGAATTACAATAAGACTAGAGTTCTATTTTACCTAGGAATCTACTTCGAGAATAAGTCTAGAAAATGATTTTGAAAGAATTCAAAATGGAATGAAATTCCATATCTCATAACAAGTGTTTTGATCAAACTCAAACTCTCGAAGCTAGAGTCCAAGATAAGATAGAACCTCTACAATTATGTGGTTTATTATAATAGGAGAGTCCTATGTAATCGAACTACGTGGACTTTGATCTTTATCAAGTAATTGGTAAAGTACGTAGGCAGCCAATAGGGCGCAAGTCCAATCTTAGGTTGACTCTAGTCTCCTAAGATCTTTAGGATTGTGTATACTTTTGTACTATTTATTATTATTATTTTAGTATTATATATCATATTTTGTGGTTGATTAGATAAATAGGATTGTCATGATAAGATTTTGATAAAGCCCAAAATTAATTAGGAGACCTTTAATTAGGGCGAGGTGGGTGCCTACAAGGAGTTCCTTGGAACCTTCCCACTTCGTAACCTAGCCCCCGAATCCAACTTTGATTCGAAGACCATGCTTTTCTAAAAATATGGAGTCAATGTTTTATTGAAAATAAAACTCTTTTTGTGGTTTCCTTGTTCCCTAAAAATAAGGTGGCGACTCCCAGTTTTTTTACAAACTCTCATCTTTTTTTAAAAACCCAATCTTTAGTGGATAATAGAGAAGGATAAATGTGGATAATAGAGAAGGATAATAGAGAATGATAAATCGAGACGGATAAACATCATCCACAATCCATTCAAGAACCCCAAAGTGAACGAGAGGCCTCCCGATCAGGTTGGCTGGTTCACAGTAAGCGTTTTAGTGCAGCTTCTTTCCTTGCTTCTGGAGAATCATCAATTTTGTGCATCAATTCAGATAAATTTCGCAAGCTTTGTTGCGCTACATCTTGTTCCTATTCTTCAGCTCTAAAAACACGGGTAGATTGTCTTCTTGGCGGCATTTTAATTTATTTCCTGTTGCATCAATTGAAACACATACATAATACAAAATTCGCAAATCATATACCCTTCCTATATATTCGATTTTTACACAAAATATGATGCATGTCCTAATCTTACTAAAGTCACTTAAGTCTTCTATATGAAGTGTGTGAACTCCCATTGAGATCTACTAATGAGCTCTGATACCATAAAAATTGTGACGACCCAAACCTGTTATATGACGATATTTTGCATTATATCGGAATAGACCAAGAATGAGATGAAACAATTTGAATTATACTAATAAACTCAAAAGAAAATCACAAAGGTGTGCATATGTTATGTCATACAAACGCCCTTAGTGATTAAAAGAAAACAAAATAAGCCAACAACCCTGGCTTATAGGATAAACAAAATACAACTTAACTATTCAACATTTACAAGGTATAAACAAAAAGGGTACAAGAAAGGTGTTATAAACATATACAACCATCCTCAAAATCCTAACAGTGTGCTTTCCAAGTCCTGTCTCCAAGCAGCTAAGGTTCACATCGTTCACCTGGGGGGAATTGCAATTAAGCAGGGGTTAGCTAGCAGATAAAGCTCAGTAAGTAAACGTACAACCTCATTATAATAACTATACTGTATAAATTTAACACAATCACAATCCACTTTCAAATCATAATATAATGCAATGCAATGCAAAGTAAAATATTATTCCATGTCCATTCTAAGTTCCTCGAGGAGATTCAACAACCATTAGGTGAGTAAAGCACTACAGAAAGATCCAGTCTTAGGCATCACAACATCTCTTCAGCCTAAATGATCGCGATATAGCCTCTTTCACTTCCACATAGGCAAGTACTGCTTTTCAAACAATCTATAAGATAAATCATATAACAATCCTTGATCACATTTCATCACTTTTCAACTTATTTCTCCATTTTCCATAATTCAAAAGCCAGTACTGCCCCAAGTCCAGGTTCTTATCATGATTTCAAATATTTTAATCAATAATGCAATGCTTTTCATAACAATAAGCATCATTTCAATAATGAAAACATAATACACAAGCCTTTCACTTCAATTCCAACTTATTACAATTATACAAGCACAATCACTTATAATAAGAATCATAAGTTTCCCTACCTGCAAGGCTTACACAGTTTATTGTAGACTGGACTAGCTTTAGGTATCACCTATCAATCACAAAAAAGAAGCATTAATAATGAACAACGATTATATATATATATATACATATACATATATATATATATATATATATACATATAAATATATATATATATAACAATGATAATTAACATTTCAAGAAAGAGAGATAACCATTTGAGCTTTAAAACAAAAATCTAAAAATATAAACTTACTGCGTGAAAACCAGTTTTGGTATTTTGGCTATATATTCTATCTCAGTTATCGGAATTTAATGAGCTTTAGTGTTCTGAAAATAAGACTTGAAGTTCTACAACTTTGTCTCAAATAGCCATAGTCCAATTCCAATGTTGTCAATGCCAAAATTAGCAATTAACACAACCTACTGAGTTTGGACGAAAAACTGTTCACTAATAAAATCATTTTTCAGTAAAATGGGCATAACTTTTAGCACAAATTTCCAAATAAGGCAAGGGTAGGCTTGTTAGAAAGATAACTCGAAAATCTACAACTTTTATGAAGAAAGTTTAGCCTAATATAGCCTTTAACAGTGCTGAATATGCCAAAATAGTATGCTCTGTTTTTAGAAATCCAAATTCTAGATTTTCCTTCATTTTCCCCAGAATTTTCTCGGTAACCAAACACCATTTCTTTCTTTCAAACTTCACCAAATTCACATATGTTAGACACAAAGCATGTACAAACAATTTTAATAAAGGAAATTTGTCTAATTTCAAATACAACACTCAATTAATCATCAAACACCAAGAAACTAAAAATTAAACCCATAAAACCCATGTTCTTCATTCAAAACCATATACAAGTTTAAATTCCCATCAAAACCCAAATCACTAAAATGGATTCACTTTAAAATTATCATTTGAACACAAAATCCATAACAATAGTCACAAACAACCACCCATAACCCTTTTTAAATAAATAATTACATAAAGAAAACTAACCCACACATACATAAACTTACCTTAATCACTTCAAAGAAGGAAATTTAGCAAGAATTCAACAATTTTTGGTTGTTCTCGACTCCCAGCTGCTCCTTCTCTCTGTCGGCTCTCAACTCTCCCTATACTCATGAAGCTTCAAGAAGATGGAGGATGATACTTGTAACACCCCACACAGGGTTACCCCTATGCGAAAATGCCATAG
>JAESVK010060056.1:0-21560 GCA_017140935.1 Hamamelis virginiana
TCAGTAAGTGCATCCATATATCAGCTGAATCTCTCTCTCTCTCTCTCTCTCTCTCTCACTCTCATGTACAAGCACACACAAACACAATTGATTGGATTCTTTCTATGTTACTGCACCGATTATTGTTTACTTGCTGACAAATTGGTCCAGGGCTCTGACGTTAATTTGATTAACCAAATAATCAGTAAGAATAAATAACATTAATTTGATTAACCAAATATATCATAAAAATATATTTAAATTAATTGTTGGATTAAATCAATATCACAATCAATTGGCACTCATAATTTTTACGTGGAAACCCCAAAGGGAAAAAACCACGGGATAGCATCAAGGGGGAAAAAAAAAATTCAACCTTGGCCAACCAATGAGCTGATAAATGTCACCTTAATTTATTTTGTTACTAGCTATACTGAGATCACGATTCCTTGTATTTGTAGAGAGGCTTGTGAGTGAAAAGGATTGTATATATTAATGTACTATTCATTCCATCACTTTGTCCTAATTCTTTAATTTTTAATTCACGTTGTCATTAACATGAATTCATTGAAAGTTGAATACATTCTTGTCAATTATTAATTGAACAGAACATCAACTAACACATAGATGGTACCAAAATATTGGGACAAAATGGGAGGATGAATTGTACTTTTAAAGTGAAATTAAAGGCAATCAATGCTTGAAAGATCAAATATCCCTTTTACTAGTCCAAGCAGAGTTTTTCCTTCATATTCAAACTCTCTATTTTTCCATACCTGCATCAATAATGCATTTTTTGTAAGAATTTTACAACTCTTTTAATTTTATTTTAATAAAAATCCCAAGTTAATTGTGATGGTGTTGTTAAAGTGCGTGAATTGGTGAGACTCAAAGATATATAGAGTGTTTATTAATCATGGTGAATATGTGTATACCATTCGATCAGGTTCAATTTAAGTAATATGAATAGTTTTAATTAATGGGAAAATTAAATTCTATGTGCTATAACCTACTAGCTAGGACTTGTGATAGGTTGAGTCCTAATTGGATTTAAAAACGTAGGGTTAGTGATCGTCACCCACATGCGATCGTTAAGATTCTCTTTCGTATATAAATTAGATTGTTTAATTTTTATACAGATCATTTAGATTGTTTAATTTTTATACAGATCATTTGTTGATAGGATCATTTCTCTCTCTCTCTCTCTCTCTCTCTATATATATATATACACACACATTACATTTTGTATAATTTCTTTCTTGTTTTATCAGATAGAATGTATATGGCCAGGCAACATGCTTAGAACTTAGGATTAAGAAGAAAGGCTTCTAGGCGTGGAACTATTCCACACGTGATCAGTGGCGGCGCCACATGTTGTCTAGGGGGTGCCATGTCACCCCTTGGCTTTTAGAAAACCTTTTATATAGTTTATATAGTTTATATATTATTGTAAAAATTGTATTATTTTTATATATTGTATGTCTTAGAAATTAAGATGGCACCCCCACACCCAACCTTAAATTTAAAACATTTTTATACATAATATATTTTGTCTATATTTTATTAAACCTAAATAGATATTAGTTTTTATTGTACCAAAAAAAAATACTAATTTTATTTTTCTAGAGGAAACTTAGTCTTAAATCTTAATATACTTTCCATGCCTAACTTTTAAAATTTTCATTTTTAAATTTTGGCACCCCCAATAACAAAATCCTGACTCCGCCCCTGCATGTGATGCTCTTTATTTTTGGACCAGCTGATGGGCCCACTACTGGCATATATTCTGCCTAATCAATTTATTTGTGGGATAGTCCAAATTCCATGTAGTTTCATCGATAATTTCCTTCCCTATATATTCCTAATGAATAAAGAAAAATCAAATGTTTAAAAATCAATCCATAGCCCCCTACTCAATACTCACATAAAGTTCACTTTGGACATCTCTCATTTATAAATTATAATTGGAACTTTTCAAAGTCCCATCTCTTCATCAGTCACCTTGGGCGAACATTTCCTCTATTATGTGTTTACTTGGGTCAATGATGCATGTGAGACAGCGAGATTATATATGTGTGAAAACTTAACCAAGCTTAAAGGAGATGAATGTCATGCGTAACACATGAAGATGTGGTAACATTATACAGCCTGAAGTAAATGGAAGACTAATAATTCAGGGAAAAAGACTCATCATCACATTGCCCACACTCTTCTTGAGGGGCCCATCTAAACTATTCATTTTTTTTCCAGCTTCCTTTATTTTCCAACGTTTTCTCACATGCCAAACGGAGAATTGGGAGAGAGATTTCCCATTCATTCAAGTGGCACCGTCTTCTTGTTTCTTTTAAAGCGCTATTTTGCTTTCTGTCTCTTCTATCAAAAATTCAAAATGCACCGTTTTTTACAGGGATGTACCAAAAACCCCATTTTCTAAGTCATTAGAAGGCTGCATTTTGGGCAAAATGATTTCTACTTCGTGGTACAAGTAATGCACCAAAAATCATCTCGATTTGGTGTGAATTTTTATAATTACATGGCATTACAAGTGCATGAGTTGGCAAAACTTAGAGATATATGGAGCAGTTTATTAATCACAGTGAATATGCATATTCCATTCCATCAGGTTTAATAGTAGTATGAATAGTTTTAATTAATAGGAAAAATTAGATTATATGTGCTATAACCCAATAGGATTTGTGATAGGTTGAATCCTAACTGGATTTGGAAATGTAGGGTGAGTGATCATCGTCCAACTACCTGTAAATATCAGTGTATTTTATGAAATCCTACCATGTACATTATCATATGCGTTAAGGTTCTCTTTCGGCTTTTAACATTAATTGCTCTTTTTTCCTTTTTGCTTTATAAAAGTAATATTTTACTTTTTAATTTTATTTTTAAGTGAACAATTTTGTTGAATTTTTTCTTTTTTCAAATTAGAAATGCATGATTTCTTAACAAAAAAGCTTAAAATTGGGATCACTATAGAGTAGTGGTTAGAATTTTTCACAATCTATATTTTGAAATGCTAACATCTGATCACTGTGATTTTTGGCATACTTGACATGCATAACAAGAATATCTAATCCAACGGTCGGTTTTTCAAAATATGTATCCCATAATTAATTGAAGGCGAAAGTCAGCATATGTGCAAGGAAATAAATAAATAAATATATATATATATATATACAGAACCGATCCTGTAAGGACGTTCTTGTGCTCTTATCGTCAGGACACTTTCACTGGGAGAGATAATTTTGAAAAAATGAGCTTCTCACTTATTGATTGTTGAATGTAATTGCTTAATTGGGCAAACAATAATTTATTTGGGAATGTTCCACGTTTAATGGACTCACTATCTATTGGATTCGGACTATGCATTTGTGCAAATTAAATATGGGTTCATTAGTCATTACAGAATTGCAATTGCTCTAGAAGCATCACACAAAGTTGAGGATCATTGATTTTTCATAGCATGCTGTCCAATTAATGAGTTCAATGGAAGCATACTGGATATGTATACCTCAATGTTATCTAACAGGAATATAAAAACATTAATACTGATTAGTAAATTTCCAAGAATCTCATGGAAATACCACTGCTAGAGATGATATTGGAGTGTGGGGACTTTTCAGTACTATAACTTGCAAAGACTTTGAATACTGTGCCATAAATCCGTGATATATATTGCAAAGACTTAATTTTCAGTACCATAAAGTTCAAATTGATGGTTCCACTAGGATATTGGAGAAGGAATATTATTTGTTATCCTAGAAGTTGATTGCACATAGAGTTATCGTCCACTTTACTTATGTTGGACTAGTTGAGGAAAACTTCTGCATGATGTTAAATTTGATTTGGACATAATGACACAGTTCTACGAAGTGGAGAAAAAAGCAATCATAAATCAAAGTGTTGACCAAAGTCATCTATGGACATAATGCTATTCCATTTTTTCATCATTCACCTTATAAATTGTGGGGAAATTTCCTCAATCTGGTGGAATTTTTTTTCATTAATTTCTGGTTTGATTGTTTGAAAAAAGTAGGAAAAAGAAATAGATTTTCATTAGGAAAATTAATTTTTTGTTTGGTTGGTGAGAAAATGGAGGAAAAAGAAAGAGATTTTTTCTTGTATTTTTTTTTTTAATTTTTTTTTGATGTAGTGAACTCCAATTCTGGGGTAGGAACTCGGGGTTCCAGCGTAGTGAACTCAGGTTCCGACGTAGTGACCTTGAGTGTCCGAGATAGTGAACTCCAGGTTGGGGTTGAAGGTTGTTTGGAAAAAGGACATTTTTTTTCCAATTCATACCAAAAGGACTTTTGGTATGAAAGAATGAAAGAACTTTTGAGAGGATTTTAGGCATGAAAATCTTATAAAAGAGGACCTTGGGCCAAATTTTCCAAAAATCAAATGTTTAAAAATCAGTCCATTTATCGTACTCGTCAAGTTAATCTGATTAATTGGGGCATCTCTCATCTATAATTGAAACTTTTCAAAGTCTTTCTCTATCTTCATCAGTCATTGGTGTGTTGTATATGTTTGCAATTCAAGTTGTGTTTTAGATGAGGTTCTAACGATGTTGTAATTTAATGAACTGTTTATGTTATAATAAAGATTAGTCATTCTTCGATGTAGTTTTGTCTTTTAAGCTCTTTGTGTGTATGGTGTTGCTCTTTGCAGACACTATGGGTGGGGCGTTAAAGCTATGTAGTTCAGTGATTAAAGGAAATATTCTTGACGAGTCATTATTGGACTTGCTCTAGACTCTAAGATAATATAAATGACCAAGGACGAAGCCAGAAATTTAGTTGAGGGGGGGGGGGCCAACTTGGCTGAGGGATGAAGCCAGGAATTTAGTTCAGCGGGCTAGAAAATTTTCACATTTTTTGGCATAATTTCAAGCTTCCAAATAGAATTTTATCGATAACCAAACAAATGCAAATCAACAACTAAACATCAAATAGAAACCAAATATAATTTTCTGGAAATAAATGTAAATGAAGAACCAAACTACAAATAGCTTTCAAATTAAATTTATTTTCTCGGCAACCAAACAAACCCAAATCAGCAATAACCAAACTTGAACAATTAATCATTCAATCAAACAACTAGTATTTAACCAAATGGAAAAAATAGAAAATATACCACCGTTTTCATCACCAACGTTGCATTTCCTCATCGATGCGACTGTGTAAGAGAGATTGAGAGACCAAGAGCCTGAGGTAACCTTATGGCAGTGAATCCAGTGATGGATATTTTGGGTTTGCGCCATGGTTGAGAGATGAGAGAGTGAGAGATTGATAGAGAAGCGGGAATGAGAAATTGAGAGTCTGGGTTTTGAGTGTTTTGACTTTTCTTTTCAAATTTGGGAATTTGTAACTTATATATATATGTGTGTGTGTGTGTGTGTGTGTGTGAGAGAGAGAGAGAGAGAGAGAGAGAGAGAGAGAGAGATGGCAAGAAGGTAATTATAAAAGGTATGGAGGGTAATGTGTATGGAGCTAATAGCAGCATCACCCAACATGTGAAGAAATTGTAGTCCCACCCCTATGAATGGTAGAATGGGGTTCAAAAAATAAAGTTGAGGGGCCAAAATCAAATTTTCAAAAAATTGTGAGGTTAAAAAAAAAAAAAAGTCAGGAGGGTCCACGGCCACCCCTCAACATAAGGTGGCTTCGTCCCTATAAATGACAAAGGCTATAGCCAGGTCAAGGCCAGTAGTGACTCGTCAAGGTCATTCATAAAACAGCGACGTAATTGGAGTTCACAGATAGTGAGGGTAGGAAGTTATTTATTAATTTTTTTCTGAGTCAAGGTCAAGGCCAAAATCATTATTCTTTCCTGTGTCATACTGTCATGGATACCTCGTCCTTCGATCATTCATAAAACAGCGACGTGGTGGAAAATTTGTGCTAAGAAAACTTAATGTAGTAAAGGAAAAATCAAATATTCAAAAACCATTTTATACTTTATAGTCTTCAACTTCTCACATACGCATCAAGTTAATCAAATTTGGACATCTAAGAAAATTAAGGGATTCAAGCCACCTGATTTATAATTCAAACTTTGATGTTAGACTTGTTTTTATTGTTATTATTTTTTATGCAATATTTATCCTAAATTGCTAATGTATCTACAAGCATATCAATGAAGTTTCTTGATTTTTCTCAATATGCTTTATTTATTATAAATTTTATTTATTCTATGGAGAAAGTAATTCATAAAGATTAAAATATATTGAGAAAAATCATTAAACTTCACCGATATACTTATAGATACATTAGCAATGTAAAATATATACTGCGTAAAAAAAAAAGAAGAAGAAAGAAAGTCTAACATCAATTTTTTAGTTAAAGAAACAAATATTGGCTAATTGCCAGAAAGGGGTGCAAAATGCTACAAATCAAAATTATAGGGGGTTAATGTATTATAATTGATACTCTAGGGGTGCAAAGTAAAAAACACTGATAGTATGGGGGGTCAATCGATAATTTCCCAAAAAAAAAAAAAAAAACATATTGTATGGGTTTGAGAAGAGATATATTTTTTACTTAATAAATAACTTCCTACCCTCAATCTCGACTCGTGTAGAAATTCAATAACTATATATGATGCACCTTGAACTTTCAAAACCCAATCACTTCTTCTGGTGTATAACCAACATAGTCACTAAAGGCAAAAATGCCAAGCCATGCAAGTACATGCTGCAATTTGTTGTATGGGAAAAGATAGTTTGAGTGTGAAAGAAATACTCTGCTTGGACTTGTAAAAGGGATTGATCACTCAAGCGTTGGTTTCCTTTAGTTTCACTTGAAAAATGCAATTCATCCTACACTTCAATATTTTGGTCCCAATCTATGTGTTAGTTGATGTTCTGTTCAATGAATAATTGACAAAATGGAATGTAAAGTACTTTTCCCTCACAAGCCTCTCTACAAAAACAAGGAATCGTGATCTCAGTAGCTAGCTAGTAACAAAATAATTATTTTGCCATTTCCATTTCATTATTTCCTTTCCTTTCCTTTTTTTATTTTGTTTTCTTTCCTTCTTTTTATTTATTTATTATTATTATATTTTTTGGTGAATATGCTCTGTTTCCTGGTAAGACTAAGGATGTGCAATTCAACTTCATAAATGCAAGGTTGTAAAGAGATGAAGTTTGGTCACTGAATTGGGATTTTAATAGAAGTTATGGAAGTTTATGTAAGAAAGGAAATCCAATATATCAATTCGACCCATATGAGGTTTTGAACTTCTACTCTGGGTTACACTTGCCTTTTTGCTTTATAAAAGTAATATTTTACTTTTTTTTAAAAAAAAAAAGTAAACAATTTTGTTGAATTTTTGTTTTTTTCAAATTAGAAATGCATGATTTCTTAGCAAAAAAGCTTAAAAATTGGGATCACTATAGAACAACGGTTAGAATTTTTCACAATCTATATTTTGAAATGCTAACATCTGAATACTGTGATTTTTGACATACTTGACATGCATAACAAGAATATCTAATCCAACAGTCGATTTTTCAAAATACGTATCCCACGATTAATTGAAGGCAAAAGTTAGCATATGTGCAGGAACTGTATGTGTGTGTATATATATATATATATATATATATATATATATATATATATATATATATATATATATATATAGAACTTCTAATATTAGGTGCACCTGATGCATCAGGTGCCCTCTTGTAGAGCCACTTGCGATGAAAATTTTGAAAACTGGCCATTAGATTAGATACTCCTATCATGTATGTCATGTCTGCCAAAAATCCCAATGATCCAACGGTTGGGTTTTGAAAAATGTAATTTTGAAAAACTATGACTTTTTTGTTCTTTAAAATGTTATCATTTTTTAGCAATCAGTTTTCTAAGAAACCAACCGTTGGATCATTGTGATTTTTGGCGAGCATGACATACATTATAGGGGTATCTAATCCAACGGTCACTTTTCTAAAATTTACAGTGTAAGTGGCTCTACAAGAGAGCACTTGATACAAGATGCATCAGGTGCACCTGACCATAGCACCTCTGTGCATATATATATATAGAGAACTGATCCTGTAAGGACGTCCTTATACTCTTATCGTAAGGATACTTTCACTGGGAGAGGTAATTTTGAAAAAATGAGCTTCTCACACAATGTTGAGGATTATTGATTTGGACTATGCATTTGTGCAAATTAAATATGGGTTCATTAGTCTTTACAGAATTGCAAATATTGCTCTAGAAGCATCACACAATGTTGAGGATTATTGATTTTTCATAGCCTGCTGTCCAATGATCGAGTTCAATAGAAGCATTCTGGATATGTGTACATCAATGTTATCTAACAGGAATATAAAAACATTAATACTGATTAGAAAATTTCCAAGAATCTCATGGAAATACCACTGTTAGAGATGATATTGGAGCGTGGGGACTTTTCAGTACTATAACTTGCGAAGACTTTGAATACTGTGCCATAAATCCGTGATATTGCAAAGACTTTTCAGTACCATAAAGCTGAAATTGATGGTTCCACTAGGATATCGGAGAAGGAATATTATTTACAAAGACTTCTGCATGATGTTAAATCTGATTTGGACATAATTAATGACACAGATCTACGAAGTGGAGAAAAAAGCAATCATAAGTCAAAGTGTAGACCAAAGTCACATAATGATATTCCACTTCTTCATCATTCACCTTATAAATTGTGGGGAAATTTCCTCAGTCTCGTGGAAAATTTTTGGATTAATTTTTGGTATGATTGTTTGAAAAATGTAGAAAAAAGAAATAGATTTTTACTAGAAAAATTAATTTTTTGTTTGGTTGGTGAGAAAATGGAGGAAAAAGAAAGATTGTTTTTTCTTGTATTTTTTTTTTTTAATTTTTTTCGATGTAAGGAACTGCAATTCCGGCTTAGGAACTCGGGGTTTGGGCATAGTGAACTCAGGTTCCGACGCAGTCACCTTGAATGTCCGAGATAGTGAACTCCAGGTTGGGGTTGAAGGTTGTTTGGGAAAAGAATAACATTTTTTTTTCCAATTCATACCAAAAGGACTTTTGATATAAAAGATCTTTTGAGAGAAATTTTGGCATGAAAATCTTATAAAGGAGGACCTTGGGCCAAAATTTCCAAAAATTAAATGTTTAAAAATCGTTCCATTTACCATACTCGTCAAGCTAATCTAATTAATTTGGACATCTCTCATCTATAATTGAAACTTTTCAAAATCTCTCTATCTTCATCAGTCATTGGTGTGTTGTACATGTTTGCAATTCAGGTTGTGTTTTAGATGAGGTTCTAATGATGTTGTAATTTAATGAACTGTTTGTGTTATAATAAATATTAGTCATTCTTTGATGTAGTTTTGTCTTTTAAGCTCTCTTAAATTACATGTAACTTAATAATATAAGAATTTAAATCCTTGAATTTTGTGGGAAAAGCTCCAAGTTATAAATATCCAAGAGTTTTGATTCAAATTGGAAATAATTTGTGAAAAAATAGAGTCCGACTCTGAATTGAAAATTGCATTTCGTGCACATAACACAAAATTTCACTTCAATAAACCACTTAATCAAACCAAATAACCTTGCTTTAAGTGAACATAACACAAAATCAAATTACAACCATGACTTTAACTACAAAAGGATTAAAACAAAAATGCTAGATAGAATTTCGACTAAACAGATCTTCTTAGAAATTAACAAATTAACAACGTATTGATAGTTTTCAGGCTGCATACCAAAACCAACAATAATATAAAGCTCCTACCCCATCCAAGCACATTTGACTTAACCCATGCATTAATGCATCCTACGCTTAGAGTTGATCGAAAAGTTCTCCACCATATAGCACGTACTTGTTATCTAGAACAAAACCTCCTCATGTCAAAGGTTCAGCAACTCCTAAAAAAAAACCAAAACAGAGGGAAAACAACACTCATTAAAATTTTCTTTTAAAAACAAAGAAAAAAATGGAAAAGGGAAAAATATCATAATGAATAGAAAATTTCTCCAAGAAAAGAAAAACTAAGCAACCATCCTTAGTTGATCATAAACAAGGGAAAATTGGGAATGTTAAGTACTGTTACTTAGAGAAGCACCTCTATTGCTGTTTGGGAAGTTGGAAAGGTTTAAAGTACAAATCAAGCTTAAACATTTGAGCTAATCAAAAAAAGTAAAGAGAATTTTGGGAATATGTCACTAAGATTAATCAAGTTGGGAAAATTCTGAAAAAACAAAAAAACAAAATAAATAAATAAAGAGGAAAGAAATTTGTTACCATTTAGCCTTGAAGTCTCCTTTGTAGCTTGGCCACATTCACTGCTATAATCACGTAGAGCCAGTCTCTTATTTTGTTTAAGAAATGAAAATAGGCATGCCTCCATGAATTGATTAGGAATAAAGAGCTGCAGACTCCCCAAAATCCTATAATGAAACCAAACGCCATACTAACAAAAAAACCTGGAGTTATAAGACCATCCTCTTTCTCTTGAGTGTTGGAGTCGTCAATGCGACCACTAAAGGGGGGATCTAGAGCTGTTTCATCTCCTGGACACTTATTCGGAAGTGGTAGCCCACAAAGGTCAGGATTTCCCATATATGATGAAGCATCGAAGGTCTGTAGATGAGGGCTTACTGGGATTTTGCCTGACAAGTTGTTATTTGACAAGTTCAACACACCAAGAAAATCTAAATTAGAAAGGCTTGCCGGAATCTCCCCAAAAAGCTGATTTTGAGACAAATCGAGAGAATCTAACATTTTCAGCTGACCAATCTTTGGAGTGATCTGTCCACTCAGATTGTTTCTTGATAAGTTCAAGGCAACCAATTCTATCAGATTTGCAATTTCTCTGGGAATTTCTCCAACTAATTTGTTGGCTGAAAGATCAATAATCTTTAAGAGTCCCAAGTTTCTTGTGTACTCGCGCTTTAATCCTTTCCATAGAACCAATGCATTGTCTTCATATTGGTTGTCATAACCACTATTCGATCCAGTCCCATAAGTATATGAGTAAAAAATGTCAATCAAATTTCCTTTTTGAGACATGGCAGTGAAATTGTTGAGACACCGAGGTATAGTCCCTGAGATATTATTCTGAGAGAGATCCAAGATTTGAATATATGTAAGATGACATAGATGCCTGGGTATGCTTCCATAGAATTCATTGGACCGTAGGCTGAGAACAATTAACTGTGAAAAGCTTTCCCCTATCCATGCCGGTATTTTTCTAGACAATTTATTCTCCCCCATATCTAAAACTTTCAACCACGTGCAATTTTTTAAGGACAAAGGCAATTCTCCGAAGAAACTATTATTGCGTAAATGCAACGTTTCAATTCGATATATGGAGCCAATCGAGTTGGGAATTTTCCCAGACAAATTATTATTTGCCAAATTCATAATGGATAATTGTTGAAAATATTGCGTCCAACAATCGGGAAGCCTTCCAGATAAGAGATTATTTGAGAGGTCAATAAAAGTCAAAGCCCCACCGGTAATTGCACATAAGGAAGAAATTGGCCCTGAAAATCTATTGTTGGAGAGATCCAATGATGTCAAATTAGAAGGAAATAGTGGCAATGGACCGTCCAAGTGGTTGGAACTCAAATCTAGACCTGGAAAATCAGAAAATTTCAATGATAAATTTGGCAAGGTGCCATTGATTTTGTTGCATGAGAGATTTAAATAATTTAATTTGGGAGAAAGGTCCCAAAACCACATAGGAATGGACTCTGAAATTCCAGCATTGGAGATATCGATGTAGGAAAAGTTTGTTTGAGTTCGAAGCCATTTTGGGAAATGGGGGCCCAACTTGCAACCACTCAATTTTATTTCATCAAGTTTAAAAGGAGGAACCCAGTGGGAGCTCAAATCAAAAGACAGAGAGTTGAAAGATAAGTCCAAACCCTTTAATTTGGAAAGATTGGAAAGGTGAGGTTTGGAGATGTTGCCTTCCAAAGAATTATAAGAAACACCCAAATATTCAAGCTTGGAAAGCTGTCCCATAGATTCCGGTAATGTCCCGTTTAATTGATTATTGTCAAGAAACAACTCCCTCAAGGATGAAAATCTCTTCATATCCGGCAATGAGCCACTGAGTCGATTATCAAATAGCCATAGCGTCTCTAATGACTTCTCAATGCACCCAGACATGTTTTGAACAAATGTGGGAAGCTCTTCACTGAAATTGTTGGAAGATAGGTATAATTTTTTTAAAGAACATAAATTCCCAAAGGATTTTGGAAGCCTTCCTTCAAGCTTATTATCATCAAGAAAGAGATATGCAAGAGACTTCATGTTGTGAAATGCATCAGCTGGAATTGAGCCTTGTAAGTGGTTGTAAGATAATTCGACATGAGCAAGGCTAGCACTAAAGTTGAACAACCAACGGAATATTGAAGAAGAGAGATCATTATAAGAAAGATCAAGGATAACAAGAGATGTAGAAGAATTAACAAAGGAAAGAGATGATGGCCGTGGAACAATAGTGGAGAGTTCGCAAAAGGATAAATGCAATTCTAAGAGGGAAGGGAGCATAGTAATTGCTTGAAGCCAATCGATGGCTTTACTGAGGTTGACTCCACTCATGTCAAGGAATGTGAGTGAAGAAAGGTGAGAAAGCCACTCAAGGTTTCCATTAACAGTGATTGAACCAGAATTCATCCGAAGATCGAGATGTTGCAGGTTTGTAAGATTTCCAAGCTGATGAGGAATAGTTCCATTAAAATTATTGGAACTGAGGTCCAAATAATTCAAATGCTGCAATTCAAGCAATGAAGGACTAATCTTACCTCTCAAATTAGCATTGGAGAGATCGAGCAAGATTATGTGACTGGTCCAGTTGCTACACTCGATCCGACTCCATTTGCAGCAATCTTCAGTACTCCCCCAAGAAGAGAGACGTCCATACTCATCCACCAGGCCTTGCTTAAACAGGAGAAGTGCTTCTCTTTCCTTCTCTATGCACCTTACTACTCTTGATGAATTCAATGTAGAGGCTGCAGGTTTCAGGTATAGTACTAAAAGCACCACGAACATGTGTTTACCCACCATCATCATCGTGACCAAGATTGAGTAGTGATAGACACACCACCAGCCAATGAGGATTTGCTAGTATTGTTTATTTTTAGGAGTAATGCCCTGAGCCCCAAGTATTAACTACTATATATACTAATTTAAAACTGCATACATTGGAGTGTGGGTTGACATAACCCCAAACTCTAGTAAAAATTGAGAAATAATTTTTAAAGAGCTGATTCAAATAGCTATTTTTTTTCTTTATTTAATTTTTTGGCTTTGCTCTTGATTTTTTGGTGGAACTATCAAAACACTACCATGTACTCCTCCTAATTTAGCCACGGTCAGGCTAATGGTTTTGGATTTTTTTTTTTTTAACTAAGATTTTCGGCCATGAAATTGTAGATAATTAAAGCTAGGGGAGCTCAAAAGTCCAGTTGTTATAAGATATATAAGGAATTATATTATGGTTGATAAAATTTAAATACTAGAAGTAATTGTAGATAATTAAAGCTAGGGGGCCGGAGCTAACTTTTGGTACAACAACATTTAGTATAAAAATTGTGTTATGTACGTGAAGATATCGTTTGAACATAATTTTATATAGATATTGTCAAGCGATAGATTTTCAAAAGTAATTTTAGAAAAAAAAAATTAATGCAAATGCATGGGGAGTAAGTTTTTGACTTTTCAAATGACAATAACATTACATTGAGGAGGAACAAACCCTTTTTTGTTTTGTTTTGTTTTTTTTTTTTAATTTTATATGGATATCCATTGAACTACATCACACACCTCTAAATTGTGATATGAACAAAGACTTTCTAGGCCACGACGCGTGAAGCTCTTTATTTTTGGACCTTCTGAAGGGCCCGCTACTGGCATGTATTCTGCATTATCAATATATCTATATTTGTGGGATTGTCCAAATTCCCAGCAGTTTCATCAGCAATTTCCTCCCCTCTTCTTAATGAATAAAGAAAAATCAAATGTTCAAAAATCAGTTCACAGTACTCATAAAGTTGATCTGATCTGGACATCTCTCATCTATAATTGAAACTTTTGAAAGTCTTTCTCCTCATCAGTCACCCTGGGCAAAAGTCACCCCACCCCGTCTTGTAATTTAAGTTTCCATGTTAATTGAAACTTGTTGCTTGGTAGAAGTTTTCATTTGTGTGTTATGTTTGCATTTCAGGTTATGTTCCAGATGAGGTTCTAATGACGTTGTAATTGAATTAACTGTTTGTGTTATGTTACATACATTGGTCATTCTTCGATGTAGTATTGTCTTACACACACACACATAAGTAGCCATCCCGCGCGATGCGGGGAAATTACTGAAATTCAACCTTATGAACAAAATTCATCATTTCATCTACTATCAACTGTCTTATTTCTAATTAAAATCTCAATTAATACAATTGACTAACCTTCCAAAAATTTATTCTATAAGAGAAACAAAAAGAAAAAGAAAAATAATTTTTGAATACAACCGCTTCACTTCTTTTAAATTAAAAATTATCTTATAGTCTAAAGAATATAGTATCCTATCTTAACAAAAAAAGAAAAAAGAAAAAGAAAAAGAAAAAGAAAAGAATATAACATCCACTAATCCAAACTAAATATCCAAAGTTTTATTTATTTATTTATTTAATTTTTTTTATTTTTAAATTTTAACAACCACATCTTTGACTAAAAAAATATAAGAAAGAAAATGAGAAAAATACCAGCTGCAACTATGCTACCAATGCATCTTAACTGTTAAAAAGAGTGGGTGTTAGACTCTCTCGTATTCATGGAGTGTCTATTGATTTTAGTTAAGTGAGGATTTGCAGAATCATTACTATATATGTATGAGAGAGAGAGAGAGAGGAGAGAGAGAGAGGGGGCTTCTATTATAAGGTTCATCTTACGCAACTTTGCGTAAAGTGTCCTATATAGGATCAAATGCATATAATATTTTGAAAAATTGACCATTGGATTAGATGAACTTCTTATGAATTTCATGATCTGCAAAAATGATAGTGATCCAATAGTCAGTTTTTATAAAATGCAACAGTAAAAATTTGTAAATTTTTTATTCTTTAAAATGTCACAAGCTTTTCCTAGTTAATATTTTGAGAAATTGACCGTTGGATTACTGTGATTTTTGGCGAACAAGAAATTCATAAGCAATTAATTCATCTAATCCAGTGGTCTATTTTTCAAAATATGATATGCATTTGGCCCACTTTATGTAAAGTTGTGTAAAGTGCACCTTATAATAGCAGCCTAGACGTGCAAGATTGTCCAAATTCCAAGTAGTTTTAACAATAATTTCCTTCCCTCTTCCTAATGAATAAAGCAAAATCAAATGTTAAAAAATCAGTCCATAGACCCGTACTCGTCAGGTTAATCTGATTTGGACATCTCTCGTCTAATATTGAAACTTTTCCAAGTCTGATCTCTTCATCAGTCACCTCTGTCTTTTAATTTAAGTTTCCATGTTAATTAATTGAAACTTTTTGATGTAGATCAAATGGCGGATCGATTTATGGAACAAATTGACAAGAAGCAAGCAAAGAAGGAAAGAACAAGAATTTCTTCACTTGGATCGATCCAGGATTAGATTGGATCGATCCAGCAATGTTAGATCGATCCAGGAGTTATCGTGGGTCGATCCAGCGATGTCATGCATTCTGCATTGAGGATTTTTATTAAATTAGATCGATCCAGGTCTATATTGGATCGATCCAGCTTTAGCGGTGATTCCGAGTATTTTCTGTTTGGATCGATCCAGACTTAACTTAGATCGATCCAGCTTCGAGATTCTATCCGATTTTTACTGTTTTTGAAGTTCCTTCTTATCTAGTTAGTTTCCTAAGTTGTTTCTAATTAGTTTCCTTATTATTAGAGTTTCCTTATGTTTATGTTTCCTTATTTCACAATGAGTAGTTTGTTATAAATAGGACTGTAAACCTAAGGGTCAAGGACAACTTGAATTATTTTATTAAGAAGATTGCGCGCTTGAGATTGCTTTCTCTCTTTTTCCTTGTGTCTTCAAGGATTTCAAGGATTCGCGTAGACGATTCCCTTGTTTATATCTTCTGCCGCATCACTTTTTGCTTGGCAGAAATTTCCATTGGTCATTCTTCGATGTAGTATTGTCTTTTAAGCTCCGTGTGTGTCTGGTCACTGATGCTGCTCTTTGCAGACATTATGGGCTGGGTGGGAATTGAAATTTCCTTTGTCATGTATACCCCGTCCTTCGGTCAGCACGTAACTATTAAGGCGTGTTTTTTGAAAGTTGAACACATTCTTATCTAATGATCAATTATTAATTGAACAGAACATCAGATAACACAGATTGGTACTGGAGGCTTATTTATTTATTTATTTACTATTATTATTAAAAAAAAAGGAAAAAACAAAATGAGAAACCCAACTCAATGAACCCAATAAGTGGATATATAATTCAGTTTTGTCACATCCTGAGTTACGAAAATATTCCTAAATAAATTTTTTAATTTCTTTTCTTTTTCTACATTTTCTCAGCTGTGCATGGCACGCGTTACAGCATATTCGATCGATCATTTTCCCATAATCCCACCATTCACCTTGTGGAGAAGTTTCCCTTGTCATGTGTGTTTCCTTGGGTCAATGACACGCGTGACACGGTAGCGTTGTAAGTGTAAGGTATGAACACATGAAGATGTGACAGCATTTGCAAGTATGAAAGCATACAGCCTCACTGCCTAAAGTGAATGGGAGACCAATAATTCAGTTAAAAAGACTCATCATCACATTACCCACTATCTTCTTGAGGGGCCAATCTAAAGTGAGAGCTTAAACAAGATGAATGTCATTCGTCCTGTAATAAAGGGTTGTAAGTGTAAGGTGTGGACACATGAAGATGTGACAGCATTTGCAAGTATGAAAGCATACTGCCTAAAGTAAATGGGAGACCAATAATTCAGTTAATTAAAGACTCATCATCACATTACCCACTATCTTCTTGAGGGGCCCATCTAAAGTGCTCATTAATTTTTTTCAGTTTTGTTTCTTTTCCAACGTTTTCTCACATACCAAACTAGAATTAGGAGAGAGATTTCATATTCATTCAAGTCTTCTTGTTTTTTTATTAAAATGCAATTTTGCTTTCAAAAATTCCAAAATACACGACGTACCAAAAATCCCATTTTCCAGGTCATTAGAAGCTAACATTTTAGGCAAAATGATTCCTAACAGTTTTTTTAGGCTGCTATACCCTACACGGTTAGATAGAGGGTGTGAACAGGTATATTAAACTATCCGAATACGTAGTAAATCTTTTATTTAGGTAATGCGGAATAGAGTGAATTCTATTCTTCTCCTCGTATCAAATAAACAATAATACCACTGGTCATGGCATTCATTAGTACTATGCTATAATCTTTTTCACTCTGAGCCCTAATTTTCTAATGCATTGTAGATTTGTAAGTCACCAGCTAGTTCTTGACCTGAGTACGTTGGTTCAATTACCAGCTGAGCTGATATCAATAGCTAGAAATTTTGGAATTGATGGAAAAGTTAATTGAAATCCTTGTCCTTTGTTTTTTAGAGTAATCATCAATTGCAGTTATCCTTAATTAATTTAAATCCTTCCCTAGCTTCCTTGTAGTTTTTCATGAAAATAGTTTGTTCCTCCAAGTCGGCAACGTGCAAATTATATGAATGTTCATTGTTTATATTACAAGTCTTAATCAAGACTGGATGGAATCTAAACAGAGAATTGAAGTATCTTCACTATGTAAAAAAAAGTATATATATCTTACCCAATTGCAGATGGTTGAGATTATCTAGCCAATTAAATCACAACATATATGTTTATAAATTAAATCACTTTTGAAGCTTAAAATTTCACTTGATCTAAGAGGAAAGATGATAATCACTTTTAAATAACTTGAGGATGATAGGATGCATGGTAAAATTTTTATATTAATAGTGATTGTGGCAAAAGTTTGGAGGCCCCAACTTTTACCACAATCACTTTTAGTTTGAAAATTTTATATGTGAAGACATGGTTTGAATATAATTTTAAAGAGATATGTGAAGAAATAGTTCTCTAAAAATGATTTTAGTAAAAGCTAATACAAACGTATCCTAAATTCCTAGACTTGCTCAGCTATATAACTATGGGACTTTGAGTCTTCTATTGCTTGGCAATTTTTTTTTTTTTTTTTTTTTTTTTAAGAAAGAATGAATTTAATTACGTACTTTCTAACAAACATTAATTCTAACACAACTTGCACATAACGCAAAATTACGTACAATCAATATATCTTAGTACTTCATACAAACTAACCTTTATTTTATGGAGGAATGAAGTAGAAAAAAAAAAAAAAATTGGCAGCACACTGTGGCCTAGTGCCATTATTATCATTTTTAGAGAAAAACTCTAGGATTTGAATACATCAAAGCACATTAGTTTGGAGGCAGTAGAGGTGCAAAAGGCAATATATAGATAATTGTGTATTGCATAGTTTGAAAAACTGATTGTTGGATTAGATTATATACATACATACATACTTATGGATGTCATGCATGCCAAAAATCATAGTCATCCAATGTCAGGATTTCAAAATAAAGCTATGAAAAATTGTGACCGTAAAAAACTGTTACAGTTTTTCATAGTGACATTTCTGATAAACCAATAGTTGTATTACTATGATATTTGGCATACAAGATATGCATAAATACGGTATATAATCCAACGGTCAGTTTTTCAAAATATGCAACATACAATTATATATGACCTTCATGCCGACATAAGCTTATATAAGCATATGCTCACTTGATCATTCCTGTTTATGTTAGTGTCCTGTTTCTATTTTAGCTATTGATTTTTTGTTAATCTAGTGAATATTTTGGTCCTTCGTTTGTTTTATGATCGCCTAATGTAATGCAAGTGTACGGCTTGATGGACATTGTCTCTAAGGATTGATTTTGAGCATTCTAGAATGGATAAAATAGACTATAGCGGCCTAAAAAAATTGGTTTAATTTCCGAACAAATATATCTAACAATTTTATTTTACCAATTGATCATTTTCTCTAGCCAACTTATAGCTTGTTTATTGATGCCACCAACCTCCCTTTATGAGGAGATATTTGGGGTTCAAAATTAACTTGACCCTAATCTATAAAATAAGGGTGGATTCAATAAGATTTGAGTTGTTTTATTGCTTGGATTAGGAGAAATTTTTTTTTTTAAAAAAGAAAAAAAAAAGAAAAAAGAAAAAAAAGAGGCAAATAATTATGTTTGGCTTTTTTCTGTTAGTCTATATTGCTTAGAAAGTCCCATTAGGATTTTGGAGGAGATACTATTCCAGTCAACCAAGAAGTAGACGTACAACATGTGTCACCACCTAGCAACTTTAATTATGTTGGAATAGTTGAGGAACAGACTGCTCTGGCAGGTATGCTATAAGTCAAGGTCTAGGCCAAAATCATTTACATATGGCCATAATGCTCCTCCATTTCTTCAGCATTTATCTTTATAGTGAAATTTCCTCTATCATACATAACTCATTCTTCACTCATTATACAATAGCGAAATGATTGAAAATTTGTAGTGGGAAAACCCAATCTGACTCGGATAGTAAAGGAAAAAATCAAATCTTTAAAAACCATTTCACACTCCATAGTGTTCAACTTCTCATGTACGTGTCAAGTTAATCAAATTTGGACATTCAAGAAAATTAAGGGGTGAAATTCAATCCACCTGATCTATAAAAGGGCAAGTCTAGGCCAAGCGCGAAGTCATCTATATATGGCTACAAGCCCCTTTCTTCATTCATCAGTCACATTGGAGCATGAGTCACGTGAGAAAACTTTGGTCGGTGATTTCAATCATGATAGGCTCTAGGCCCTGACCAAGTTGGCCCAATTAAAGGTCACAGATTTGCACCCCAACTCTAATGGTGCGGATATTGTTCCTTCTCACATTGATTTTCACCCTATACACTTCAATTGCAACATTACAATTTTATCCATATATCTATCAATTTATATTTAAAAAAAAATCAAAGCATTTATGTTTAAATTGATTTTTACACCTTGATCAAGCCCTCTTTACTTAGGAACTCATCCCATTACCATTATTGATTTTTATATGATTTTAAAAGTTGAATTGGTATGAACTCATCCCATCCAATCTGTGGGCCACTGGTTGATTGTCGTGGCCAAACCGATTTTTTTGTGTGGATACTAAACCTACTGCTGCTTACCCTGTATCCCAGATGCATTTAACTTTCCGTCTTAACGTTTGGTTCTGCTTCAAGTTCATAAGAACCGTTCGAAAATTTTAAGTAGATTGTGTTTTAATGATATGCAAATAAATAACATCAATTTGATTAATCAACTAGAAAGATATATCCGCGGTATATTCAAAGTAATTGCTTAATCAAATCAGTAACACAATCAATTGAGACTCGTAATTTTTCCATGGAAACCAAAAGGGAAACTCAGAAAGCTCAATTAGACCCAACATGTGCTTCCCACAAAATACAAGAGATAAATCAAGGTTAATTAGGTTCAATTAAGCTACCTAAACTTAGATCCAATGGTCTCTTATTGACTTACCTTCATCATGTTGAGAAGGAAGCTTCCGTTTGATGATCTTCTTTAACAAACAGCCTGAAACTTCATTTTCACTTGATCAACAACAAATAGTTACAACCATGACTATACCTCAGTTTTTTACTACAAAAGAAGTAAAACTAGAAACTACATATATATAGAATCTTATCTATCTGAAAATAAAATACATGTGTATTGACAGTCCTTGTCCATCCAATAACACAAGCAACATAGCTGATACGAGAGATTATTCACAAAGTTCCCCACCATATAGCACACACTTGTCCTCGTGTCAAAGTCAAGCAGCTCCTAAACAAAGATAGGTCAAACAGAACTGATTAATTTTTACTTTTAAAAAAGAAGGGGAAAAAAGAAAAGGGAAAAATAGGAAAGTGTAATGACACATTAAGAATAACAACGCATGTGATTTTTCTTCCTGTTAAAACTAGCAGTTTGCTACATCACAAATAGAAGAGGGCGTACTTTAGTCATTACATGAAAGGTGTTTTGAGGAATCGTAAAAGTACCAGCTTTTGTATTGTGGTATAATGATTGGAATTATAAAAACTAAAGGTAGGCATGCCAAAGGTGATCCGTTTCCCCCATAAATGGATGGCCTTTGTCATCCATTCCATTTGGGCAAGGCATACGCAAGAAAGAGAATTTTGGGAACATGTTAATAAGATTAATCAAGTTGGGAAAATTCTGAAAAAAGAAAAAAACAAAATAAATAAATAAATAAAGAGGAAAGAAATTTGTTACCATTTAGCCTCGAAGTCTCCTCTGTAGCTTGGCTACATTAACTGCTATAATCACGTAGAGCCAGTCTCTTATTTTGTTTAAGAAATGAAAATAGGCATGCCTCCATGAATTGATGAGGAATAAAGAGCTGCAGACTCCCCAAAATCCTATAATGAAACCAAGCGCCATACTAACAAAAAAACCTGGAGTTATAAGACCATC
>JAESVK010060056.1:36560-61840 GCA_017140935.1 Hamamelis virginiana
TGAAATTCTGAGGAAACAATTTCTTAATGAAAAAGGTTGCTTTTAATTACTCAGTCATTAAATGGTGATCAGTTGATGGTTATGAAACATAAGCAATCACACATATAACACCAGATATACGAGGAAAACCCTAACGGGTAAAAAACCTCGGGAGCACAGAAATCACTATGAAATAATCACCACAGTACAAGAAAGGTAAGACTACCAACAAAGACGCTTGAATCCACAAACCAGTAGAATCCCTTTCTTTGACAAGCAATCTGCGAGTCCACGCAGCTTTCACAGTGCTTCCACCGTTTGAATCCACAAACCTAGCTCCACACACCGCTATCCACGATGCACAACGGAAATCCACCGTTTAACGGAACTCCACCGTTAACCAAAACCAAAGTATGGGGTTTTGTATAGCTAAGCTATAAGGAACTATGCATATGACAATGAAAGAAAGTCATAAAGACTAAGTATGCATAGTTAAAGTAAGAGTGAAGCTAAAAGCAAGTGAAAACTAGGGTTTTAACTTGGGAGCTTTTTCAAATCACTTCACACACCCAAAATGACCAAGTGTTGGGGTATTTATAGTAGCAGCATAACCTAGGGTTTCAAATAGTGAAAAAGTGAGAGAAACTTCGAATTTTGAAACAATTTAGGCTAAAATATACGAGAGGATCGATCCTGCAAAAATGACCGGATCGATCCAAAGTTCTCTGCCTCTAGGATCGATCCGGGCACGAAAGCTGGATCGATCCTCTTCTGCAGTTCACAAATAGGATCGATCCTACCAAAAATGCCGGATCGATCCAAAATGTTCCATAAGCCAATTTTAAAAGATTTTCAATGGAAAATGACCTATGTGCATATAAGGATCATACTTAGGTGATTGGGGCAATTTAAATCACCTATGGTCATATCGCCAACCTAGGAACTAAGTCGAACTTACCTTCCTAGGAATTTAAACCAAAACGGAATACAAAACAAGCTTGAGTACTTGATGTTAACGAGAAGTTGCGTTACTTTCGAGCTTGATGTAGTCACTGAGCTTTCAGGGATTACTGGCTTGAGTTCAATCACAGACACTGGCTTTTGTCAGTCGAATTAGCCAACATATACATATGGTATACCTAACAAAATCTACTAACCGATTGCTCTCGAAATCCTTTCTACTTCTCGAAACAAGTTTTAAAATGTTTTAAGAAAGTGTTTCAAAGCTTTTGAAGACTTTGGTTTGATAAAAATATCGAATCTTGATCGTTCTCGGTCGAAATCCTAATCTGAACTAAAAATGGCCTTTTGGGCCTTAAGAGCCAAACATAAACCTAAAGGCTCTATGGACCTTACCACTAATCAACTTAGCTACCAAACACACCCTAAATATCCATGCCAAAGCCTCGAGACTATTCGAGACAAGATCGACAGTCATTTAGAGCTTTTGTAATCCAAAGGACAATGTTGCCTTTCAAGTCACAAAATGCCTTATTTCCTATCAAGCCTGGCTCAAAATGCCATGAAATTTAGCAAGGACATTCCTAGACTCACTAACAACTAAATGAAAAAAGAATCGACTCAATCTGACCTAAAAACCTACATGCGATAATGACTTCTAACTAACTATACAAAAGAGTACTATGAGCGACTTAAGGTTTCAACACCTTATTCCACTTCTAATCATAGGCAACCATTCATGACCCTTACCATGGTAAAAAATGGATGTCTACAGAAGCCCCTAGTTGGTATTCATGGCTTCGCCAGTGAATATCAATGAAACAAAATAACATCCTACTTTTGCCTCAACAAAAGAGGGATAATCAAATCAACTACTCAAAAACATCGACCAAATCATCATTCTTGGAAGTTCTACACACACCTTCAATGGTCTTAAGGGACCGCAGTCTTTTTGGAAATCCCACACACATTTCCAATAGTCTTATCTTAGGGGACCTCAGTCCTCTTGGAAGTCACACACACACTTCCGATTATCTTATTTTGGAGGAAATCAGACACTCATTTCCAATTATCTTATTTTAGAGGAAATCATACACTCATTTCCAATTATCTTATCTTAAAGGAAATCACAAACACGTTTCCAATCATCTTATCTTAAAGGAAATCTCACACACATTTCCAATCACCTTATCTTAGGGGAAATCTCACACACATTTCCAATCATATTATCTTAGAGGAAATCACACACATTTCCAATCATCTTATCTTAGAGGAAATCTCACACACATTTCCAATCGTCTTATCTTATAGAAAATCACACATATTTCCAATGATCTCATTTTAGAGGAAATCACACACACATATCCAATCATCTTATCTTAGAGGAAATCACACACATATTTCCAATCATCTTATCTTAGAGGAAATCACACACACATTTCCAATCATCTTATCTTAGAGGAAATCACACACACATTTCCAATCATCTTATCTTAGAGAAAATCTCACACACATTTCCAATCATCTTCAAATTTGCCAATATTCCTTCGATAACTTCAAGTTATCGCCAACACATGCATTCCACAACATCATCGATATCATGTAACATCATTCCTATATACATCTCATGTATATTTTTCATCATCTTATGCATTCACAAAAATTTATTGATTTTGGGCCTCCACAATGGGCCTTTCTCATTCAAAACTCTTCATGGGCTATCTTACCCTCACAATCCCTTCATGGGTCTCACAACATCATTACTTTACTTGTGTTCATAATCAATTCATAATTACAAACCCTGTTTACTCATCATTCCCATCATTCATTTCTATACTTCATGATTTTCAACCTAAAAACTTATCATTTTATGTAAACTTTCTCATTCACAATCGCTCAATCCTCATCTTTACATGCACAAACCCTTCTTCATTTCTCATCCATGCATCAACTAATCTTCCATTTTAATCAAATGATCTTTCCCAAATCACAATTTTGAAAGAAAATTGGTCCAAATAGGTCAAAATAGGCCAAAAAGGGCTTTAATGGGCTTAATGGGCCTCAAAAGCCCAAAATATCTCAAAATTGGGCTAAAACATGGGTGACCATCCACTTGAGGATGGCCAACCGTCCTTGGTGGACGGCTAGCCGTCCTCTAGTGGACGGTTACCCGAGCCCTTCACTCTCATTTAAGCTATCTAGCCCCAATTTGCCATTCACTTCATCTCCTACCTTCATTTTGGTGCTCTCTCTCTAGGGTTTCCAATTTCTTCTAAAAATCTTTCAAATTTGGTTTCATTGCATCCAAATTCATTCTCCAAACACTTCCTAGTGTTATCATACACCTTAATTTGTGCATCAAAACTAAGGATTTCATCCTTTCATCTCAAATTTGGGATCCAAAACCCAAATACAAACCCAACACATAACCACCTTCTTAAGTTCCTCTACTTCACATACTCATGGCAAATAGAAGGTATGAACTTTTCAAAGTACCCATTCATGATGATGAAGAGGCACAAAGTGTCACCATATAATCCCAACAACACAAGCTTGTTATTGGAGCCCCAAACCCATCTATCTTACATCCATACTACAAAAAAGGTAAGCTTACTTTTCATGCAATTTCCTTGAATCCTTGATGCCTTAAAGTTTCAATATTGATCTTTGGATGTTGTTTGATGATTCTTATTCATGAAATTTGTATTTGGCAAAGCTTGGGAGCCCCATTTCACTAGCTTTACAAGCTTGAAATGTTGTACACCAAGTGTTTGATAAAATTTCCAAGAGAACTAAAGTTTGATTTTTCAACTTAATTTCCTCATGTCATGACTCAAATATGTTTCAAACAACATTTGGATACTTTCAAAGCATTATGACAAGTTTTCAAAACTCATTTCAAACATATGCACACTAAGTGTTTGATAAAATGCCCAAAAGGGGACAATTTTCAATTTTCAAAGCAATTCATCATGTCATGCTTTTTTAAATGTTTTCAAAATGATTTTTTCTCATATCATGACAAGTTTTCAAAACCATTTCAAGTGTGCACATATCCAAAATTTCCATAAATTGGGGCTTAGCCTATTTTCTCACTCAAATCAATATTCACTTAAATGTCATTTCAATGACTTTTAAGTAGTTTTATTTCAAAACTTTTATGCTAAGTACTCAATTCAAGATCTTTATTCAAAATTCTATTCTCTTGGGGTTTTTGTTTCAATTCAATTTTCATGAAAAAGGTCATATAAAGTGAATTATGCTAACTAGTAAGATAAAATCATAAGCACAAAAATTAACCCACAAGATGTCATATTTTCAAAAGTACTCATACTTTGCTTTAAAAAAAAAAAAAAAACTTGACTTGTCACTTATGTTTTACTCTTTGTGCTAACAATTTATTTTAAGAAAAGTTATCATAACTCATCTCCATTTACACATCTCTATTCCATTGAAACTCATCTTTGCAGCCTGACTTCGATATTAGGACTCGGTCTTCGTTGTAAGTCATCGTCACATGGTGGGCAAAGATGGATACTCTTCAACCTCAAGCTAAAGCAACCATCAGAAGAATAGGCTTTGAGGACTTCATTGATTCTCTTTGGTATGATCAAATGGATAGACAGGCTCTCATAGTCTTATCTGAACTATGGTGGGATACCACCAACACTTTCTATTTTGAGTTTGGGGAGATGACTATGACCCCACTTGACTTTACTATGATCACGGGGATTTCTATTGGAGGGCGTCCTTTGGATTTCTATGAGGATGCATGCCACAACTCTGTCTATTTGGATACTTATCTTGGGGCCGCTGATCTTAACATTATCAAGAGATCAATTCGCATGAGTACTCTCTATACTACCTTCAGTGACATGTTTGAGGGGGATGGACATGATTCTCATCATATTGTACAAGCTTTTCTTTTGTATGTGTTATCTTGCACTTTTTTTGCAGGCACTGCTGATTTAGCTCCTTTAGGCTTTCTTGCGAGCTTAGAGAACATTGATACCATCTCTCATTATGACTGGGGTGGCGCTGCCTTGGCCACAATGTACAGAACCATGAGTTGTCGGTCTCGAGGAGTCTATCCTGACTTTGGAGGCATGGGGTTTGTTTGGGAGGTATGCATACCTACCTATGACATTTCAAACTCTTCTTCACTTACTTCTAACATCATGTCTTTTCCACAGGTATGAGCTTACGAGTACCTTAGCCTGAATTGCCCTACGATTGCTGCCGATGACCTGACTTGGCCTATTCTCGCCTGATATGTCACAAATCGGAGAGAGAGCGCTGGCGTCCATAGGCATGACTATGCCTACAGCCATTCTATTCTTGCTGGGATGCGTCCTCAGATGGTGATCACTTGTGTCTCTCTTATCTTCCAACAATACTCAAATTTATCTCTAACACACATTGTCTTCAGGTAAAATGGAATCCATAGCGCCATTGGAAGGATACCATGCGAGCTCGGCTTCGACCTATGGTTGAGATGTCTCACAAGAGAATCCTGTTTGATGGGCTTTCTGGCAGATATTGGTATCTCGGAGAGAGGGTACGTGATCAGGTCTGTGGAGCCTTCTCAGCTGCTCGTGTGCCTCATGCACCTCCTCTATCTATGAGGCATGCCAACGGCCTGACAGGCCATGCCTTAGTCGATGCTATGTCTGGTGTGATTGCAGATGCCTTCCATTACTAGAATGAGGATTATCAGACGTTTTGTCAACAATGTCTGACGCGCCGCTTAGTGTCAAGATTCCTCCCTACTGAGGTATTGAACTCTCTCTTAGATGCTTTACTTCTTTTCTGGCAAGGTATTTCTTATATCTCTTCCTTCTGTAGGGTTATCGTTCCCGTGGGCACGTTTTTCATTCCACAGCTACTGCAACTCAAGGTGATGATGAGCCTTCATCTTCTGCCCCTCCTTTGCCGAGTCTCCCCTGGCAGGTGCAAGTCATTGAGAATGGTGACTTCGTTCAAAGGCCAATTTCTCGCATGCCGTATAATGAGTATCCTCATGTGGATCCTTATTATACCTCGATAATCATCACAACTACAACCTTTGTCACACTTTGCTTTATCTTACCTAATCCTTGAATCTTCTGTCATCTATAGGTGCCTGTATCGTTCGCTGAGGAATGCTTGGAGTACACGGCGGTACTGAGTAGGAAACTCTAGAGGATAAGTCTCGATGCACATATGAGCAGGGCAACACAGGTAACTTTCATTCCAATCTTTGATTTTCAACAATCTCATTTTTCACCAATACTATTCCTATTCTGGGTTTGCAGTCTTTGAGTCAACCGTCACGAGAGCACCAAGGATCAAGAAGGGATCAGGAAGCATCAGGTTCGCGAGGAATGAGGAAATCATCCCGACGGAGATGATTTTGTACTATTAGGCCCAAGAGATGCCCGTTTAGGATCTTTTATGTAACTCTTCTCACATGTATGCACTAAGAACCTCAAACAACATGTAATTATATCCTAATGAGAATGTGAATATGTTTCAATTGCCTTTTTGATTCAATTTTAACCCGAAAATAGGTTAAAACTGACGAAAATGGGGATGGTTGGCCATCCTTGGTGGGATGGTCAGCGAGCTTAATTGCTATTTTCCGCCTATTTTGTCCAAAATTTGACTTTTGGGTGTGCTATTTCGCCTCTAACTCCATTTTCAGTGTTCTATTTCGCCTCTAACTTGATTTCTTCCACCAAAAGGCTATAAAAACACATCCCAAGACTCATATTAATCACACTAAACACAATGGAAGCTCTCAAATTGATCCTAAATCTATTCATAGCGAGAATGCGAGTGGAAGACAAAAGGGTGTTCGCGCTAATTTGCTTAACTTCTTGGTTCTCTCTCTTATGTGAAACTTGCAGACAAGCTTCTCAATTATGTGATTCACTTTTGGGACTCCGAGCTTCATGTGTTTCGCTTCAACTGTGAAGAGGTATGTCCTTTATTTGAAGAATTTTGTCCTTATTATAGTACATAGAACTCAACATTGATCTTGTTTAATTTGGGACAAAGTAGCCCCGGAGAAATATATTAAAAGCCTTAACCATGACGTACGTTCATAAGTCAAGGTCTTGCAATCACAAGTCAAGATTTTAGCCAAAGTCATCTATATATGGATCACCATAATGCTACTTTATTTCTTTATCATTCATCTTTGTGGTGAAATTTCTTTTGTCATGTGTACCCTCATTCAGTCATTTACGTCAATGCACTACAAGAAAACTAGTTTTTAGCCACGGTAATATAGGGATGGAAGCTAAAAGTGTTGCTGAAACATATTTTTAGGGACAGTAATATTTCCATCGCTAAGTTTCCATTGCCAAAACTCTATTTTTTTGTTTTAATGTTGAAAAAATTATCTCTCACTATATGTTCCGTCGCAATTTACTTTTTAAAATCTTAAATGTAGATACAATTTCAAAGGGTGACATTCTGCTCTTTCTGTTCTGGAAACTGTCCATATGTTGATTTAATTTGTGCCTTAGTGGTGTTAGCAAATGTGTTTAGACAGTATCATGTAGGCAATGACCTCATAGAATCAGATTCATGTAATTTCATATAATTAGAGATATTTCTATGAGGCTAGTTCTTTTTTTATTTATCTTTTTCTCCCAAATCAATAGAACATTGTTTTATTTTTTTATATTTTATTTTTTGTAGTGAAGAATGTTGTTTTGAAATCTAACAAATAGAATAAGTATGATGTAGGTCAATCATCAAATCACCAAAGAATTGAAGAAAATTGATTAAACATTGAAGAACAATGCTGGAAATTACAAATTACAGTACAAACATAGCAAAAAGCTCTGTTTCTCAATCTCACAGATCTGGAAATTGATTAAAATGACATAGAAGCTGACTTCCTAACAGATTTACATTTATTTTTAGGCTATTCTAACAGTCTAACATGTTTATCAACACCTCTTTATGTTGCCATTGTAGTTCCTTGTTCTCTAGAAAAGTTATATTAGAGGATGCCATGGTAGAAGATGGTGAACCAAGTTCTTTATCACAAGGAAGTGTCATGTCTTGCTTAGAAGACAAATTGAAAGACACAACTTGAGGAATTGCATCATTATACAGCTTCATCATCTCATTTTCAGCACTAGGAACCTCAAAATCAACCCTTTCATTGGGAATAAGGTTACTTGTATCTCAATGAGCATATGCATCTTAACATGGCTTCCAAGTAGATTGAGACCCAGTAATTAGTGGACACTACCTATGATTCTTTCTCAAAGACCAATATTGTAAGGACTTTAGAGTAAATGAACGACTTTCGACTCTTTGATTTCATTATATTACATGATCTTACTAGCATTGAAAGTTTTGTGCCTCTTCATCATCTCATTGAAAGTAGGTTTTGAAGTCTCAACTTCTTGATGATGTTTTCTGGGGTTAATAGGGCCAGGGATGTCATGGCTTGTCCTGTTGTTCATGTTTAGGAGAAAGCCAATTTTTGTGCAAGTTTGGGCAGCTAATAGTAGTAGGTCTCGTGGGCCAACATTGAGGGCTTCTTTATTATTCAGGGGTTGCTAGGCCTAGGTAGTCTTGTTAGGTAGTATTAGCGAAGTACATCAAAATCTAGTACTCTTACCATATTAGAAATAGTGTCTTCTCTGCTCTAATATTTTTCATGTTTGTCTACTAAAATTGTAGAACAATTGTCGACTAAGAGATTACAAAATTAATGAAATTTAAATTAACAAATGGAAACATTACTATTGCATGAACCATTGCAACAGCTAATAGTAGTAGTTCTAGACTCCATTGAACTTCCAAGAATGAATTCCAGAAACCAAGAGTTCAAGCTTAATACCTTGTTAATCCCCATGATACTAAGTTGATGAGATATTATTCAGTAGCATGCTCTGATATTAACCCGCCCTTGGTCAAATAACCATCATACTAGAAAAAGCTCACCTAAAAATACATTTTTACATTTTTCTAACTCTAAATTTGTTCATATAACTAATAAGTATTGATAACTTTCTGTATGCATTTTTTAGATTGAATACATATCTACTATTACTATGTTAACTATAATAAAAATTTATGAAAAAAAATAAAATCTTACGCCTAGTAAGATTGAGCTCTGGGATAAGGTCTTTAACAGAATAAAATTTCTGTATGCGCATTTTGTATTTGATAAGGTCTTTAACAGAATCTAAGGTGGACAAGCCAGCTGATCAATTGAGCTCTGGGATAGTTTGATCAGAGCACCCTCTCAAAATGCCTAGTACCACCAGATGAGTGAACCATAAGTTCTGGAAGGGCCCATGCTTAGATTAAATGGCATATTCATTTTTTGATTTCTTTCTTGATCGACTGAGGCACTAATTGTCATCTACAACCTACACTTTCTGTGGGATCGGATATTTTGTGCAGTAAATGACCTAGTGGTCTATATCATGGCACCTAGGTTTTGAAAGTGACTGAATGACCCAATACTTGGTTGTCAAATGCCATAACAAATGAACAATTGTAACCATCCAGATTTTTGTTTTTCCTTTCAGGAATTACAGGGTGGGAGTAGGCAATCCATCATTGTAAATCATATGAAATCGTTGGTCTATATATGTTTCTCTCTGTTTTGAAAAATCTTTGGTGGAATCGTTGGTCTATATATGTTTCATCATATGTAAGTTCTTGATATTTTGATAATCTTATTGTAGGGGGATTTGCGAGGCAATGTAATTATCTTGGGGACATGTTGCTGGCACTGCCCTTTAGTTTACCTTGTGGTATTAGGTAATTTTCCATACTGAGAAATCACTCGGTTTTTGCAGTTCCCCAGTCCCATATTAAATTTTCCAACAGCTAATTTAAACTCTAATATTTTTGTAAGGGAGTCTCAAACGGGGCTAATTTTCCCTTGCAGGTAACTAAGTTCTAATGTGGAGGATTTGTTCTTGGTCTATGCATGAACCATTGCATGTTTGATGGGGGCTTGGTGCCATGGAATTTGTCAACTCTTGGGGTGAAACAGCCAGAGGCTTGTCCCTGAAGGTCCCTCCATTTCTAGACAGAAGCATCCTTAAAGCTCAGGAGCCGCCAAAGATCGATTTCTCTCACCATGAATTTGCTGATATTGAAGATGTATCAAACACCAGTGAACTATACAAAGAAGAAATGCTCTATATCATGGTTTGATTTGTGTCATTTTCACATGAAACGATGCCCATAATTTAGTGTATCTGAGGCGAGTCAGTACTCTGTTTTGGATGCTGAAAGGATTAATGATAATACCTTCAGGTGTTATGTGTACAGGTTTAAGTTCTTTGTTTTTGAGGTCTGCCCTGTTTTGCTAGTAAAAGTGGAAGAGCAACCTAATGATTCAATTTTTGATTAATTGTATTGACAAACATATTATGGATTACATTTTGATCTATGATATTCATTACTATATCATGGTTTAAACTTTGAATGACATGTTTTGGATTCAATTTTGAAGGGTATTGTGATTGTAGCATGTAAGATATATAATATAGGTTTTCGAAAACAGGAAAATTGTGAAACAATGTGCGCTACTTAGATTATTAGGGACGGTAATTACCATCGCTAAATGAACTCATGCAATAGTTTAATAGTGACAGTAATTACTGTCGCTAAAGGTTTGAACAGCGACTGAATTTACCATCCCTAAAAGTCTAAGTTATAGGGACAGTATACACCGTCCCTAAATGTGTGTAATAGTGACAATCTTTACAGTGCCTAAAAGTCAAACTAATAGCGATAGAACACCTTTATTGTCGCTAAAGCCTTTAGCGACAGTGGCAGTGGCAACAGAAATTTAGGGACAGAAATTCTGTCGCTAAAGGGCTTCAGCGACAGTATTAAGAGTTTTAGCGACAGTATTTTTCCGTCGGTAAAAGTCATATTTTTTGTAGTGGAACACCATGGAGTATGGAATGGTTTATGAATTGAAGATTTGGTTTTCCTTTACTCGTCAAATCAGATTAACTATTTTCGTTGCACAAATTAATTTTCCATCATGTCAGATCAATAAGTGCTCCAATTATACTAACTAGGCTTAGGGATGTCAACGGGGCGGGGCAGGGCGGGTTTTTGCTTTCCCAATCCCGTCTCATGAATAAAAATCATTTCCCAAACCCGTCCCAATCCCAACTTAAAACGGGACGGGGCGGAGCGAGAATTATGCGGGGCGGGACGGGTTTTCCCATTGGGTTTGAAAAAATAATTAAAATATTTTTTAAACTTCAATTTTATTTTATTTTGGAATGAATCCTAACCATAATCTCAACAAATTTTGATTTTTTTCTTGAATTATAAGTATTAGTAGTTAAAATATATATTTATACACACTAACTTGGTGAAATGAATAAAAAAAAATATAATTGTTAAAAATCTTAAAACACTAAATATTGTAAATAAATGGAAAAGATTTTAGTATAATTATATATACATAGATATTCGGGATGGGGCGGGTTGGAGAAGTTATATCTCATTTCCGTCCCAAACCCTATAGGCTTTTTAATTTTTTTCCCAAACCCTATAGGATTTTCAAATCTATTTCTCAAACCCTTTCCAATAGGGACGGGACGGATTACCCTTTTAACCCATCCCATTGACATCCCTACCTAGGCTGGCTATCTATCTCAGAGGCCAAGAAATCAACAATCAAGTCTTCTGCAGGGGCACTCATAGAGACCTAAAGTCGGGGTTCTTTCCAAGCAACAACGACACCAGCCAACGAACGAATTGCTAGTATTGTTTTCTATTTCCCTGGGCCCAAGCATTAACTCCATTAGTAAATTACCAAGAACCTCATGGAAATACAACTGTTAGAGATGATATTGGAGTGTGGGGACTTTTCGGTACTATAACTTGCAAAGACTTTGAATACTGTGCCATAAATCCGTGATATTGCAAAAGACTTTTCAGTACCATAAAGTTGAATGTATATATGTCACCGTCCACTTTAGTGACTTTACAAAGTGTAGACCAAAGTCATCTATGGACATAATGCTGTTCCATATCTAATATCTTCATCATTCACCTTATAAATTGTGGGGAAATTTCCTCAGTCTGGTGGAAAATTTGTGCAGGGATTTGAAAATTGATTTGGACAGTAATGGAAAATATATCAAATTAATCTTCAAAAACCATTCCATACACCATACTCTTCAACTTTTCAAGTACACATCAAGTTAATCAACGTGCTTTCAACATCACAGAAAATTAAGTCCATGTTTGGCCATGAATTCCAAAAACAGTTTCCTGTTTTCAGAGTTCAAAAAACAAAAAACAGAAAACAAGTTTTTAGGGTCTGTTTACTTCGTGAAAATTTTTATAATTTTTATTTTCAGTGAAAATTTTTTAAAAACAGTTTTCATTTTCAGTTTTCAAAATTTAGAAAATGTATTTACTATGCAAAAATTAAAACTGTTTTCAAAATCTAAAAATAGTGTAAATGTGTTTACTAAAACTCTATATTATCTCTATATGTTTTATTATTTTCATTTTTTGGTTTTATAGTTGGTCTACATATTTTTTTCCATATTTATAAGCATTGCCACGATATAATCATTGTTTTCAGTTTTTGTGAAAATACAAAAAAACGTCTTTTTTATGTTTTCACATTTTCTTAAAAACTGAATTGATCATTTTCTTGAAAATAGTTTTCATTTTTTACAAGTAAACGCGTTTTTTAGGCCGTTTTCTATTTTTATTGAAAATGAAAATGAAAATTGTGAAAATTTTCACAAAGGAAAAGTTTCTTTTTCTTGTTTTCAGTTTCCACATTTCTGTTGTATTTGTTATTCTTTTTTTTTTGTCAATCATCTCTTTGGTAGCTGAGATTTCGACTTTCCCGTCTAATGAACTTCAATCAGTCCTAGCTTTGGCAAAATTATTGGTCAAATATGGTCCTAGAACAACAAAAGATTACCCACATAACAATTAAAGATCAATCACACACACCGGCCATTAACTTGTCCAAATTAAAATGGATGTGCAGGGGTTTTTCATGTTATTATGAACACAAACTGCATACCTAGATTGACCTTTTTAAAAATAAAAGGAATGTAATGTGTTCGCTGCGAAATGAAATTTTAATGCAAATTATAGCTGGAAGTTTATTAGTAAAGAAACCCACAATATCAGCTAGTCCCATATAACGTTTTAAGGTTCAAAGTTGGACAAATGTATTGTTTGGTCCCTCCTAAATAAATTCATAAAGTTTTATGAAATTTAAAACCACGACGAATGGATTCTTAATTAAACCCAGTTCTAAAATAGTTTGGTTACCTTAATTTAACACCACACGGATACAGTTTGTAGAATTCAGCTTAATGTTTTTAAACAGGATCGGATCATTTCCTATGGATACTAATCTGTGATTCCCATGTGTTACATTTTATTAGGAGTGTCTTGGTTACATTTTATGGTACGCTGTTGCCTTGGAACAGCCCTTCAAATCTTAGTTTCTCTTCATGTTAAAATAGTTTGGTTACCTTAATTTATTTTCAATTTTTGTGGGTTCGATCTGCAACCCTTATAGCTCAAAATATTGCAGACATGAAATGGATTTAGATGCTAATGGGAGAAGATTATTAGTGATATCTGGTTCAGTAAGAGCATCCATATATCAGGTGAATCTCTCCCTCTCTCTGTCTCCCTCTCTCTCTCTCTCTCTCATGTACAGGCACACACAAACACAATTGATTGGATTCTTTCTATGTTGCTGCACCGATTATTGTTTCCTCGCTGACAAATTGGTCCAGTGCTCTGACATTGAGATCATGAAACTGAACCTTAATTTGATTAACCAAATAATCAGTAAGAATAAATAACATTAATTTGATTAACCAAATAATTAGTTAAAATATATTTAAATTAATTGTTGATATCACAATCAACTGGGACTCATAATTTTAACGTGGAAACCCCAAAGGGAAAAAACCACGGGATAGCATCCAGCAAACTGGTCTCAAAATCCAAATCAAATAGTCATCGCAGATAGCATGCTGACCCCCAATTGCAACTGGTCTCAAAATCCAAATCAACAAGTCTCACACAAGTTATATAACCTAAAATGTGATTAAGGATTGTGTGGCCGTTTTGGTTTTTAGAATGATTTCATTAATAATATCTCATTAGGGGGTGTTTGGGGGGTTAACCTTGTCAATTTTTCGTGAAAATCCAAATCGTTTCAACTTCTAGAAAATAATCCTCCTCTTAAAAATGTAACTTAATAATGCAAGAATAAGACTCCAAATTTCATCGGAAAATCTTCTTTTTATAAATGCATACCTTAAAGTTTTGATTCAAATAGTGAAAAAATTGAGTTTGAATTTGAATTAAAAAAACTCTACTTTGTACACACCCAATGAACATGTCCATTATTAATTTTGGCGTAAATCCATGACATGGAGAGAAAGTTAAATAATTAATAAATTAATTAAAGACCCATCTAAACTAATTATTGTCTCTGCAACTCGTGGAACTCAACAATCTTGTTTAATTTGGGACAAAGTAGCCCCAGATAAAATAAAAAAGGCTTAAAACCATAAATTAATTAAAGATCCATCTAAACTAATTATGAAATTGACAAATATCCCTTTTACAAGTCCAAGCAAAGTTTTTCTTTCATATTCAAACTCTCTGTTTCCTTACAACCAATGCATTTAATTTTCAACATGGTTGAAAATTACCACCTACTTCTTTCTTTACTAGTTTGAGACGTTATTTTTTCATTTTCAAACTCTCTTTTTCCATACCTTCATCAATAATGCATTTTTTTTTTGTAAGAATTTTATAACTCTTTTAATTTTATTTTAATAAAAATCCGAAGTTAATTATGATGGTGTTGCTAAAGTGCATGAATTGGCAAAACTCAGACATATATCGAGTGGTTTATTAATCGTAGTGAATATGCCTGTACCATTTCATCAAGTTTAATTTAATAATATTAATAGTTTAATTAATGGAAAAATTATATTCTATGTGCTATAGCTGTGTGTAGTTCAGTGATTGAAGGAAGTTTCTGTGACAAGTCATATTATTTGTCTTCTCCAAGATACTAAGATAATATAAATGACAAAGGCAATGGCTGCCTAACAAGGCTGGTTTCCAAGACAAATCAAGTAATTCTAAATGACAATCTATGGGTGAGGCAACTAATTATGTATGGCTTTCTTATGTTCAGCTATTTGCTTAGAAAGTCCTACAAGGATTTTGGAGGAGAAGTAGATGTGTGTCACCATCTACTTTAATTAAGTTGGACTGGGAAAATTCAATGGAGAAGCTTCATAAGTCAAGCTCCAGGCCAAAGTCTTCTATAGCCATAAATACTCCATTTTTTTCTTCATTCAAAGATACTAAGATAATACAAATGACAAAGGCTATATAGCAGCCAACCAAGGCAGCTGGCTTCCAAGAAAAATCAAGTAATTCTAAATGACAATGACAATGACAATCCATGTATGCCCTATTCTTAAGCCATTGATAAAATAGTAACATGGTGGAAAATTTGTGCTGGGAAAATGTATATGACCAGGCAACATGCTTGGAACTTAGGATTAAGAAGAAAGGCTTCTAAGCGTGGAACAATTCCACGCATGATGCTCTTTATTTTTAGACCAGCTGATGGGCCCACTACTGGCATGTATTCTGCCTAAACAATTTATTTGTGGGATAGTCCAAATTCCAAGTAGTTTCATCATAATTTCCGTTCCTATATATTCCTAATGAATAAAGAAAAATCAAATGTTTAAAAATCAGTCCATAGCCCCCTACTCAGTACTCATGTCAAGTTAATCTGGACATCTCTCATTTATAAATTATAATTGGAACTTTTCAAAGTCCCATCTCTTCATCGATCACCTCGGATGAAACTTCTCCTTTTTTTCATCTAGGATTCTTTAACTAACATCATGCAAGCACTTTTTGTAAAAATATTTTATAGACCAAACAAATTAAAATTAAATTCATATACAAATATTTTATAATTTAATTTAATTAGTTAAATGATTATATAGAATGAAAATGGGTTTTCTTATGGGAATTCGAATTTAGAGAAGAGTGAAATAATGCCGAATCCCAATGGCCTCCATATCTTACACCTTATCAAACTACAGTCCCCTCTCTCCTCTCTCCTGCATTTTAAATTTATGCCATAATTTTCAGAGTACAACTAGCATGATAGAAAGTAATGATAGTCTATTTTGAATGACTAAAAATAATAGTAGGATTTAAAATAGAGTAATGCTATTTTTATAGCAAGATGAAAAAAATCTGCTGTCCCAATATTTTGGTCCCAATCTATGTGTTAGTTGATGTTCTGTTCAATGAATAATTGACAAAAGGGAATGTATAGTACTTTTCCCTCACAAGCCTCTCTACAAAAACAAGGAATCGTGATCTCAGTAGCTAGCTAGTAACAAAATAATTATTTTGCCATTTCCATTTCATTATTTTCTTTCCTTTCCTTTTTTATTTTGTTTTCTTTCGTTCTTTTTATTTATTATTATTATTATTATTTTTGGTGAATATGCTCTGTTCCTGGTAAGACTAAGGATGTGCAGTTCAACTTCATAAATGCAAGGTTGTAAAGAGATGAAGTTTGGTCACTGAATTGGGATTTTAATAGAAGTTATGGAAGTTTATGTAAGTAAGGAAATCCAATATACCCATATAAGGTTTTGAAAGTCTTGGGGGTTAAGTACTAATCACAATGAATTAAAGCTGTGTATTTGGATGTTTGCCTCCATTGGAATATGCAAAATTAATTTATCAAGCTCATGTTCATGAATTTAAGTCTCTGAATTTTGTGGGAAAAGCTCCAAGTTATAAATACCCAAGAGTTTTGATTCAAATAGGAAAGAATTTGTGAAAAAATAGAGTCTGAATTGAAAATTGCATTTGGTGCACATTCAATTGAATAAGTGAGCTAGTTTTTATGTTTTGATCGAGTGAGTTAACAATACTTTCAATCGAACTAATTTCACTTCAATAAACCACTTAATCATACCAAATAACCTTGCTTCAAGTGAACAAAACTCAAAATCCAATTGCAACCATGACTTTAACTCAGTTTTTTACTACAAAAGGATTAAAACAAAAAAACAGAAAAAAACTAGATAGAATTTCGACTAAACAGATCTTATAAGAAATTAACAAACAACATATTGATAGTCTACAGATGCATACCGAAACCAACAATAATATAAAGCTCCTACTCCATCCAAGCACATTTGACTTGACCCATGCATTAATGCATCCTACGCTTAGAGTTGATCAAAAAGTTCACCACCATATAGCACGTACTTGTTATCTAGAAGAAAACCTCCTCATGATGTCAAAGGTTCAGCAACTCCTAAAAAAAAAAAAAAAACAGAGGTAAAACAACACTCATTAAAATTTTCTTTTAAAAACGAAGAAAGAAATGGAAAAGGGAAAAATATCATAGTGAATGGAAAATTTCTCCAAGAAAAGAAAAACTAAACAACCATCCTTAGTTGATCATAAACAAGGGAAAATTGGGAAATGTTAAGTATTGTTACTTAGAGCAGCACCTCTATTGCTGTTTGGGAAGTTGGAAAGGTTTGAAGTACAAATCAAGCTTGAACATTTGAGCTAATCAACAGAAGTAAAGGGGACACATTAAGAATAACAACGCATGTGATTTTTCTTCCTGTTAAAACTAGCAGTTTCCTACATCACAAATAGAAGAGGGCGTACGTTAGTCATTACATGAAATGCGTTTTGAAGAATCGTAAAAGTACCAGCTTTTGTATTGTGGTATAATGCAGTATGATTGAAAATTATAAAAACCAAAGGTAGGTGTGCCAAAGGTGATCCGTTTCCCCCATAAATAGATGGCCTTTGTCATCCATTCCATTTGGGCAAGGCATACGCTAGAAAGAGAATTTTGGGAACATGTTACTAAGATTAATTAAGTTGGGAAAATTCTGAAAAAAGAAAAAAACTATAGAAAAAATTAAAAAAATAAAGAAAGAAAGAGGAAAGAAATTTGTTACCATTTAGCCTCGAAGTCTCCTCTGTAGCTTGGCCACATTCACTGCTATAATCACGTAGAGCCAGTCTCTTATTTTGTTTAAGAAATGAAAATAGGCATGCCTCCATGAATTGATGAGGAATAAAGAGCTACAGACTCCCCAAAATCCTATAATGAAACCAAGCGCCATACTGACAAAAAAACCTGGAGTTATAACACCATCCTCTTTCTCTTGAGTGTTGGGGTCTTCATTGCCACCAGTGAAGGGGGGATCTAGAGCTGTTTCATCTCCTGGACACTTCTTCGGAAGTGGTGGCCCACAAAGGTCAGGATTTCTCATATATGATGAAGCATCGAAGGTCTGTAGATGACGGCTTACTGGGATTTTGCCTGACAAGTTGTTATTTGACAAGTTCAACACTCCAAGAAAATCTAAATTAGAAAGGCTTGCCGGAATCTCCCCAAAAAGCTGGTTTTGAGACAAATCAAGAGAATCTAACATTTTCAGCTGACCAATCATTGGAGTGATCTGCCCAGTCAGATTGTTTCTTGATAGGTTCAAGGCACCCAATTCTATCAGATTTGCAATTTTTCCGGGAATTTCTCCAACTAATTTGTTGGATGAAAGATCAATAATCTTTAAGAGTCCCAAATTTCTTGTGTACTCATGCTCTAATCCTTTCCATAGTATCAATGCATTGTCAGCATACTCATGGTAATAAAGAGGCCCTCCATGCCGGTCATCATATAATTGGCCATAAGTATATGTGTAAAAAATGTCACTCGAATTTCCTTCCTGAGACATGGCGGTGAAATTGTTGAGACACTCAGGTATAGTCCCTGAGATATTATTCCGAGAGAGATCAAAGATTTGAATATGTGTTAGATGGCATAGATGCTTGGGTATGTTTCCATTGAACTCATTGGACCGAAGGCTAAGAACAATTAACTGTGAAAGGCTTTCCCCTATCCATGCAGGTATTTTTCCAGACAATTTATTCTCCCCCATATCTAAAACTCTCAACCGCGTGCAATTTTTTAAGGACAAAGGCAATTCTCCGAAGAAACTATTATTGCGTAAATGCAATGTTTCAATTTGATATATGGAGCCAATCGAGTTGGGAATTTTCCCAGTCAAATTATTGTTTGCCAAATTCATAATGGATAATTGTTGAAAATATTGCGTCCAACAATCGAGAAGCCTTCCAGATAAGAGATTATTTGAGAGGTCAATAAAAGTCAAAGTCCTACCGGAAATTGCACATAAGGAAGAAATTGGCCCTGAAAATCTATTGTTGGAGAGATCCAATGATGTCAAATTAGAAGGAAATAGCGGTAATGGACCATCCAAGTGGTTGGAACTCAAATCTAGACCAGGAAAATCAGAAAATTTCAATGATAAATTTGGCAATGTGCCATTGATTTTGTTGCATGAGAGATTTAAATAATTTAATTTGGGAGAAAGGTCCCAAAACCACATAGGAATGGACTCTGAAATTCCATTATTGGAGATATCGATGAAGGAAAAGTTTGTTTGAGTTCGAAGCCATTTTGGGAAATGGGGCCCTAACTTGCAACTACTCAACCTTATTTCATCAAGTTGAAACGGAGGAACCCAGTGGGAGCTCAAATTGAAAGACAAAGAGTTGAAAGATAGGTCCAAATACTTTAATTTGGAAAGATTGGAAAGGTGAGGTTCGAAGATGTTACCTTCCAAAGAATTATAAGAAACATCCAAATATTCAAGCTTGGAAAGCTGTCCCATAGATTTTGGTAATGTCCCGTTTAATTGATTCTTGGCAAGAAACAAATATGTCAAGGATGACATGTCCGTTAGATCAGGCAATGATCCTCCAATTTGATTTCCCTCCAATAACAGAACAAATAGGGCAGAAGGTAGCCCAAACTTTTTATTAGAAAACCCAGTCAATTGATTTTGAGATAGATATAACTCCCTCAATGTTGAAAATCTCTTCATATCTGGCAATGAGCCACTGAGTAGATTATTAGATAGCCTCAACTCCTCTAATGAGTTCTCAATGCACCCGGACATGTTTTGAACAAATGTGGGAAGCTCTTCACTGAAATTGTTCACGGATAGGTCTAATGAGTGTAAAGAACATAAATTCCCAAAGGATTTTGGAAGCCTTCCTTCAAGCTCATTCTGAGAAAGAGAGAGATATGCAAGAGACTTCATGTTGTGAAATGCATTAGCTGGAATTGGGCCTTGTAAGTGGTTACCATATAAGTCGACATGAACAAGGGTGACACTAAAGTTGAACAACAAATGGAATATTGAAGAAGAGAGATGATTATCTGAGAGATCAAGGATAGCAAGAGATGTAGAAGAATTAACAAAGGAAAGAGATGATGGCTGCGGAACAACATCGGAGAGTTCGCAGACAGATAAATGCAATTCTGAGAGGGAAGGGAGCATATTAATTGCTTGAAGCCAATTGATGGCTTTACTGAGGTTGACTCTACTCATGTCAAGGAATTTGAGTGAAGAAAGGTGAGAAAGCCACTCCAGGTTTCCATTAACAGTGATTAAATCATGATTCCGACCAAGATCGAGATGTTGCAGGTTTGTAAGATTTCCAAGCTGATGAGGAATAATTCCATTAAAATCATTGGACCCAAGATCAAGATGTTGCAGGTTTGTAAGATTTCCAAGCTGATGGGGAATAGTTCCATTTAAATTATTAGAATTGAGGTTCAAATACTTCAAATGTTGCAATTCAAACAATGAAGGACTAATCTTACCTCTTAGAGGCTCATATGAGTTAAAAGAGTACTCGAGATGAAGATCGACCATGATTACGTGATTGGTCCGGTTGCTACACTTGATCCCACTCCATTTGCAGCAATCTTCAGTACTCCCCCAAGAAGAGAGACGTCCATAATCCTCCACCAGGCCTTGTTTAAACAGGAGAAGTGCTTCTCTCTCCTTCTCTATGCACCTAATAATTGTTGATGAATTCAATGCAGAGGCTGCAGGATTGAGGTATAGTACTAAAAGCACCACAAAGACGCGTAGAAGATGAGTGAACCTTTCACCCACCGTCATCATCGTGACTAAGATTGACCAATTGACACACCACGAGACAGTGAAGATTTGCTAGCTAGCATTTCTTTAGGAGTAATGCCCTGAGCCCAAGTACTAACTACTATATATACTAATTTAAAACTGCATGCATTGGTGTGTGGGGCATGATACCATAAATGAATGCGTGACTTTTCAGTACCAAAATTAAGCCACGCATGAAGCTCTTGTTTTTTGGACCAGCTGAAGGGCCCACTACCGGCATGTATTCTGCATTATCAATATATCTATATTTGTGGGATTGTCCAAATTGCCAGCAGTTTCATCAGCAATTTCCTCCCCTCTTCTTAATGAATAAAGAAAAATCAAATGTTCAAAACTCAGTCCGCAGCCCCATACTCATAAAGTTAATTTGATCTGGACATCTCTCATCTATAATTGAAACTTTTCAAAGTCTTTCTCTTCATCAGTCACCTTGAAAGATCAATCCCTTTTACTAGTCCAAGCAGAGTTTTTCTTCCATATTCAAATTCTCTGTTTCCATACGGACCTTACCACCAATGCATTTAATTTTCAACATGGTCGAAAATTACCACCTACTTCTTTCTTTACTAGTATGAGAGTTTTGCTTTCATATTCAAACTCTCTTTTTCCATACCTGCATCAATGCAGTTTTTGTAAGAATTTTATAGCTCTTTTAATTTTATTTTAATAAAAATCCCAAGTTAATTATGATGGTGTTGTTCATGTGCATAAATTGGCAAAACTCAGAGGTATATCGAGTGGTTTATTAATCGCAATGAATATACCTGTACCATTTCATCAAATTTAATTTAATAATATGAATAGTTTAATTAATGGAAAAATTGTATTCTATGTGGTTTAGCTGTGTGTAGTTCAGTGATTGAAGGAAGTTTCTACGACAAGTCATATATTATTTGTCTTATCCAAGATACTAAGATAATATAAATGACAAAGGCTATGGCGGCCTAACAAGGCTGGTTTCCAAGACAAATCAAGTAATTCTAAATGACAATCTATGGGTGAGGCAACTAATTATGTATGACTTTCTTATGTTAATATATTTGCTTAGAAAGTCCTACAAGGATTTTGGAGGGGAAGTAGATGTGTGTCACCATCTACTTTAATTAAGTTGGACTAGGAAAATTCAATGGAGAAGCTTCATAAGTCAATGTCTAGGCCAAAGTCTTCTACAGCCATAAATACTTCATTTTTTTTCTTCATTTAAAGATACTAACATAATATAAATGACAAAGGCTATAGCGGCCTAACAAGGCAGCTGGCTTCCAACAAAAATCAAGTAATTCTAAATGACAATGACAATCCATGTATACCCCATCCTTCAGTCATTGATAAAACAGTGACATGGTGGAAAATTTGTGCTGGGAAAATGTATATGGCCAGGCAACTTGCTTAGAACTTAGGATTAAGAAGAAAGGCTTCTAAGCGTGGAACTATTCTACTCATGATGCTCTTTATTTTTGGGAGCGGATGTTGACACACCCTCTTATTATTAGCCCACCCCCACCAATTTTAATTTTTTACAGTTTTTTGAAAAAATACATTGTTTTTAAGAAAACTAGACACCTTATCCACTAGAAAACATCGTTTTGAACAACTTTGTAGAAGAAAGTTTTTCCAAAATCTATCATTTAAGCAGACTTTTTGGCATTTTTTACGAAATATTTTGTAAAAATAATAAAATGGTCAAAAAGTCTACTTAAATTATAGATTTTGGAAAAACTTTCTTCTACAAAGTTGTTCAAAATGATGTTTTCTAGTGGATCACGCGACTAGTTTTCTTAAAAACAATGTATTTTTCATAAAAAGGTAGAAAATCAAAATTGGTGGGAGTGGACTAATAATAAGAGGGTGTGTCAACATCCGCTCCCTTTATTTTTAGACCAGCTGATGGGCCCACTACTGGCATGTATTCTGCCTAATCAATTTATTTGTGGGATAGTCCAAATTCCAAGTAGTTTCATCATAATTTCTGTCCCTATATATACCTAATGAATAAAGAAAAATCAAATGTTTAAAAATCAGTCCATAGCCCCCATCTCTCATTTATAAATTATAATTGGAACTTTTCAAAGTCCCATTTCTTCATCAGTCACCTTGGGTGAAACTTCCCCTTTTTGTCATCTAGGATTCTTTAACTCACATCATGCAATGACTTCTTGTAAAAATATTTTATAGACCAAACAAATTAAAATTAAATTCATATACAAAAATTTTATAATTTAATTTAATTAGTTAAATGATTGTATAGCAATGAAAATGGGTTTTCTTATGGGATTTCGAATTTAGACAAGAGGTACATTGTCTGCTATTTTACCCAAAAAAAAAGGACAATGTCGGCTGGTTTAATCATCAGTTCAATATGCTTGTGCAAAAACTTAATCCACAATTTATTTCTAATTTTAAAAGATTTTTTTTTGGGTGTTGTTTTGTACTATAGAAGATGAAGAAAGAGTGAAATAATGCCGAATCCCAATGGCCTCCATATCTTGACACCTTATCAAACTACAGTCCCCTCTCTCCTCTCTCCTGCTGTTTAAATTTATGCCATAATTTTCAGAGTGCAACTAGCATGATAGAAAGTAATGCATGATAGAAAGTAATGATAGTCTATTTTGAATGCCTAAAAATGATAGTAGGATTTAAAATAGAGTAATGCTATTTTTAAAGCATGATAAAAAAAATTCACTGTTATCTTTTGTTTGGTAAGTGAGAAAACAGAGGACTGCAAAATATACAAGGTTTTAAGGCTTATTTTTTTTTTACTCAACGAAGCCAATAAATGAAGAATTCAGTTTTCTCAAGTCGTGAGTTGTGAAAATCCTATGTAAAATTTTAATTTCATTTCTCTTCCTACATTTTCTCGGCAGTGGCACGTGTATGATAAAGTTTCCTCTGTTATGCGTTTACTTGGGTCAATGATGCATGTGAGACAATGAGATTATATGTGTGAAAACTTAACCAAGCTTAAACGAGATGAATGTCATGCGTAACACATGAAGATGTGGTAACATCATACAGCCTAAAGTAAATGGAAGACTAATAATTCAGGGAAAAAGACTTATCATCACATTGCCAGCACTCTTCTTAAGGGGCCCATCTAAAAAATTAAATTTTTTTTTTTTTTTTTTTTTTTTTTGGGAATTTGGCTAAAGGTCTCCATTTAAAAGATTTTCATAACAAAAGTTCTCTCAAAAGATTTTTTGTCCCAAAAGTCCTTTTGGCATGAATTAGACAAAAATACCCCTCCTTTATAAAAACCTTCAACGCCACCTACACCCCCAACCCCCAACCCCTAGGATTTGGGAAGAGAAATACTTTTCCAGTCACCAAGAAGTAGATGTGTGTCACCATCCACTTTAATTAAGTTGGATTAGGAAAATTCAATGGAGAAAGCTTCATAAGTCAAGGTCTAGGCCAAAGTCTTCTATAGCCATAAATACTCCATTTTTTTCTTCATTCAAAGGTACTAATATAATATAAATGACAAAGGCTATAGCGGCCTAACAAAGCAGCTGGTTTCCAAGACAAATCAAGTAATTCTAAATGACAATGACAATACATTTATATCCCATCCTTCAGTCATTGATAAAACAATGACATGGTTGAATATTACAATATAAGAACTTAGGATTAAGAAGAAAGGCTTCTAGGCGTGGAACTATTCCAGGCATGATGCTCTTTATTTTTGGACCAGCTGATGGGCCCACTACTGGCATGTATTTTGCCTAATCAATTTATTTGTAGGATAGTCCAAATTCCAAGTAGTTTCATCAATAATTTCCTTCCCTGTATATTCCTAATGAATAAAGAAAAATCAAATGTTTAAAAATCAGTCCATAGCCCTCCACTCATTACTCACATCAAGCTATCTGATTTGGACATCTCTCATTTTTAAATTATAATTGGAACTTTTCAAAGTCCCATCTCTTCATCAGTCACCTCGGGTGAAACTTCTCCTTTTTGTCATCTAGGATTCTTTAACTCAAATCATGCAATGACTTTTTTTAAAAATATTTTATAGACCAAACAAATTAAAATTAAATTCATATACAAATATTTTATACTTTAAATTAATTAGTTAAATGATTATATAGAAATGAACATGGGTTTTCTTATGGAAATTAGAATTTAGACAAGAGGTACATTGTCTGCTATTTTACCCAAAAAAAAGTACAATGTCAGCTGGTTAAATCATCAGTTCAATATGCTTGTGCAAGAACTTAATCCACAATTTATTTCTAATTT
>JAESVK010060056.1:61940-80122 GCA_017140935.1 Hamamelis virginiana
GGGGGTTGTTTTGTACTATAGAAGATGAAGAAAGAGTGAAATAATGCTGAATCCCAATGGCTTCCATATCTTAAAAACTTCCCCTCTCTCCTCTCTCCTCTCTCCTCTCTCCTGCTGTTTAAATTTATGTCATAATTTTCAAAGTGCAACTAGCATGACAGAAAGTAATGATAGTCTATTTTGAATGACTAAAAATAATAGTAGGATTTAAAATAGAGTAATGCTATTTTTATAGCATGATTAAAAAAAATTCACTGTTATCTTTTGTTTGGTAAGTGAGAAAACAGAGGACAGCAAAATATACAAGATTTTAAGGCTTATGTTTTTTCTTTTTGGTTTACTACACAAAGCCAATAAATGAAGAATTCAATTTTCTCAAGTCGTGAGTAATCCTACTTAAAATTTTAATTTCATTTCTCTTCCTACATTTTCTCAGCAATGGCACGTGTATGATAAAGTTTCCTCGGTTATGCATTTACTTGGGTCAATGATGCATGTGAGAAAGTGAGATTATATGTGTGAAAACTTAATAAAGCTTAAACGATATGAATGTCGTCGTGCATAACACATAAAGATGTGGTAACATTATAAAGCCTGAAGTAAATGGAAGACTAATAATTCAGGGAAAAAGACTCATCATCACATTGCCCGCACTCTTCTTAAGGGGCCCATCTAAACTATTCATTTTTTTTTCCAGCTTCCTGTATTTCCAACGTTTTCTCACATGCCAAACGGAGAATTGGGAAAGAGATTTCCCATTCATTCAAGTGGCATCATCTTCTTGTTTCTTTTAAAATGCTGTTTTGCTTTCTCTCTCTTCCTATCAAAAATTCCAAATGCACCGTTTTTTACATTGATGTACCAAAAATCCCATTTTCCAAGTCATTAGAAGGCAGCATTTTGGGCAAAATGATTTCTACTTCGTGGTACAAGTAATGCACCAAAAATCATCTCGATTTGGTGTGGATTTTGATAATTAGTTGGCATTACAAGTGCATGAGTTGGCAAAACTCAGAGATATATCAAACGGTTTATTAATCGCAATGAATATGCCTGTACCATTCCATCAGGTTAAATTTAATAATATGAATAGTTTTAATTATTGGGAAAATTCAATTCTATGTGCTATAACCCAATAGGACTTGTGATAGGTTGAATCCTAACTGGATTTGGAAACGTATGGTGAGTGATCGTTGTCCAACTACCTGTAAATATTAGTGTATTTTATGAAATCCTACCATTCCATCATAGAAAGATATGGTGTATATTATCATATGCGTTAGGTTCTCTTTCGGCTTTTAACAATAATTTCTTTTTTGGCCCTTTTGCTTTATTAAAGTAATATTTTGCTTTTTTGCTTTTTTTTTTAAGTGAACAATTTTGTTGAATTTTTGCATTTTTCAAATTAGAAATGCATGATTTCTTAGCAACAAAGCTTAAAAATTGGGATCACTATTGAGCAGTGGTTATAATTTTTCACAATCTATATTTTGAAATTCTAAGAGCATCTCCAATGCAAAAGCCAAATTTGGCACCCCAAAAAGCACTAGTTGATGCCAAATTCTAAGCCCATTTGGCACTAGTTGATACCAAATTTGACTTTATGACATCAAGCAATACCAAATTTGTATAGGGGTGCCGAATTTGGCTTTTGCATTGGAGATGCTCTAACATTTGATCACTGTGATTTTTGGCATACTTGACATACATAACAAGAATATCTAATCCAACGGTCGGTTTTTCAAAATACGTATCACATGATAAGATAAAAAAGGCTTAAAACCATGATTTTTTTTTTTTTTTGATGACGAGGGTGTCCGGGCCAGCTTACGCACACCTCGACTAATTCCTCGGATGACCGAAATACCCTACTAACCACGGATACCGATTAAGACGCAAGGCAAAACCAGGATGTTGATATCCTGCGCGTGCCAAAAATAGGACCCTACTCTCCTCTTTTTTGGGGGCCAAAAGTTATATGGTTAGTTGTTAGTACATAGGGAAAAGGGAAACAATACACGCGCCAAAGCTCCTAACTCCATGAACATTTGAACCAGGAACTTCAAAATTCAAAGTCAAAATAAATGCCAAGTGAGCCACACCGTACATCATTGAAATTGAACCCTACGTATTATATACCAGTGTTATTAAACACGGACTGGACTGGCCGGTTCAATCTGTTGGACCGGGAACCGGTCTCCTATCCTGCTGGTTCAACCCTCAAAAACCCATTTTCAAAAAAACCGTTCAACCCGGCGGGTCAACCGGTTCAACCGGTCAAACCGGTCAAAAAACCGGTTAAAAAACCGGTCAATCCGTTTTTTTTTTTTTTTTTTAAATAATAATTTTTTAAAATTTTTTTTAAGGTGCTAAAATGACTAAAATAATCCCAATATTTGTAATAACTGCACATAAATTCAAATATATAAATTGATTGTACAAATATTTAAAAAAAAATTATATTTTGAATCATTTATAGCTTTTATTCTAATAAATAAATAAATAATATATTTATGACGTCACGGTTCAACCCGGCGGTTCAACCGGTTGAACCGGTTGACCCTTAATCTGGTAACTTTTCCGGTTCGATGAACGGTCCGGTTTTTAAAACACTGCTATATACTCAGTGTGTCCTACTTCGTTGTATAAGTGCACCAAAACTTACCTTGATTTGGTGCCAATTGTCCTGATTGAGTAGTTGACATTAATTATCACCAGGAGCCATTAAATGTTAGTTTCGATTATTTTACTAGCACTCTTCTACTTACTCTCAAATAATTTTCTCCAAAATAGCATATACAAAGAATTTGAATACTATGGGTGAGGCAATAATTATAGCTATGTGTAGTTCAGTGATTGAAAGAAGTTTTTGTGACAAGTCATATACCTCATCCTTCAATCATTGATAAAACAGTGATATGGTGGAAAATTTGTGCTGGGAAAACTAAATCTAACTCGGACAGTAAAGGAAAAAAATCAAATCTTCAAAAACCATTCCATACTTCATAGTCTTCAACTTCTCACATACGGCGTCAAGTTAATCAGATTTGGACATCCAAAAAATTTAAGGGATTCAAGCCACTGGACCTGATCTATAATGCAAACTTTTCAAGTCCTTAAAAAGACATAAGAGAGTCTATTATTTATGCTAGCTGAAACTATGCTACAATGATTCTTAGCTGTTAAAGATGGTGCTCTCTCATAGTACCTATGGTTAATTTGAAACATCTTTTATGCTCCGTTTGGTAGGAGGGGTGGAAAAATAGAAAGAAGGAAAGTAGGAGGGATGGACTTTCCTTCCTCAGGGAAGGGAAACCATTTTTCCTTCCTGTGTGTTTGGTATGATGGATGGAAAAGTGGTTTCCTTCCTTCCGTGTGTTTGGTAAATTGGGAGGAGTGAAAGGAAGTAAAGCACCTAAATTACAATTATACCTCCACATATATTTAACCAAAATAACGTTATACTACTAAATTCTAATAACCATTAAAAAGATTCAGTTATATGTTCGTAATTGAAAAATGATAATTTTATAAGTGGGTCTCTGATGAGAATTTTTTTAAAATGACTTTTTGTCAGAAAAATAAATTCTAATATTTATGAAATCCTCTTTCTTAGCTCCTTCCATGGAAAGGCTGAGGGGTTTAAACTAAAAAACTGATGTTAAAATGGTCTTTTCAAAGCCCACATAAGCTGATCTCCAGTTTTCCTTCCACTTTTCCGCCCGAAATTGGGCGGATTGAATACCTCTTTTTTCCCCCAACTTTTCCCTCCACTTTTCCCTTCCCTCCATACCAAACATGTCCCAAATCTCTCTTCACTCCACTTTTCCCTCCTCCCCTTTCCTTCCTCCCACTTTTACCTCTTAACAAACAAGCCATTAGGATTTTGGTGGAGAAATATTATTCGAGTTATCCAATAAGTCTATGCGTACCACAATCTACTTAATTTGAACTAATTCAAGATCGAAAATACTGCCTATAAAATTGGCAAATATCCCTTTCACTAGTCCAAGCAGAGTTTTTCTTTCATATTCAAACTCTCTGTTTCCATACCACCAATGCATTTAATTTTCAACATGGTTGAAAATTACCACCAACTTCTTTTTTAACTAGTCTGATACGTTTCTTTTTCATTTTCAAAATCTCTTTTTCCATACCTGCATCAATAATGCATTTTTTGTAAGAATTTTATAACTCTTTTAATTTTATTTTAATAAAAATCCCAAATTAATTATGATGGTGTTGTTTAAGTGCATGAATTGGTGAGACTCAAAGATATATAGAGTGGTTTATTAATCGCGGTGAATATGTGTATACTATTCGATTAGGTTTAATTTAGAGGAATTTGGCCAAAGGTCCTCATTTAGAAGATTTTCATGCCAAAAGTCCTCTCAACAAATTTTTTTTCCCTAAAGTCCTTTTGGCTTGAATTGGACAAAAATACTCCTCCTTCATAACAACCTTCAATGCCACCTACACCCCCAACTCTCAGGTTCACTACGTCACACCTCTGAGTTCCTACGCTGGAACTCGGAGTTCACTATGCCGGAAATTCCGAGTTCCTACACCGGAAATTCAAGTTCCTACGCCGGAATCGCAGTTCACTACATCGAAAAAAATTTAAAAAAAAAATACAAAAAACAACAATCTCTTTCTTTTTCCTCCATTTTCTCACCAACCAAACAAAAAAAAAAATTCGCTAAGCTGACAAAAATAAAAATACATACTTTCACCGTCGATGGAAGCAGAGAGGAAAGAAAGAGACCAGGTAGAAAGAAAGGAGAGAGAAACAGAAAGAAAGAGAAGAGAGGGGAGAGAAAGGGAGAGAGGAAGACTGAAAGAAGTAGAGAGAGAGAGAGCTGTAGCAGAAACTCCCACGAGAGGTCACTAAAAAGATACAAACGAGCTCCGTCTTCAACTAAGATCCGCACAGGTGGGCATAGTCTCCTTGATTGATTCAAATTGAAGCAGTTGTAGAGATTAAGGCCGGCGATCGGTAGTTGCAGAGATCACAAGCAGCAGCACATCGTACATGAAGCAGATAGAATATGTAACTACGTTGACTCGTGGGAAAATCGAATCGCTTATTTCGATCGGAAACTACATCAACCAGAATTCTTTAACTCTAATATTCCATTCCGATCTGTAGTGGCAGAACGGAGGTCGAGATCAGGTTCATTGTGACGCAGCCATTCATTTGAGGCTACAGAGATCAAGTTTGGATGGACGAGATGCTGGGGCAATTTTGTCCATAAAATAAATTGATTTTCAAAAAAAGGACTAGAGCCAATAAAAATTTTTTAGTTAGGACTTTAGAAAGAAAAAAAGTTATAGGTGGACTTTAGCCAATAGATAATTTTGAAATAGGACTTTTAGCCAAATATCTGTTTAATTTAAGTAATATGAATATTTTTAATTAATGGGAAAAATTAAATTCTATGTGCTATAACCTACTAGCTAGGACTTGTGATAGGTTGACTGGTTGAGTCCTAATTGGATTTGAAAACGTAGGGTTAGTGATCGTCGCTCAGCGATCGTTAAGATTTTCTTTCGTATATAAATTAGATTGTTTAATTTTTATACAGATCATTTAGATTGTTTAATTTTTATACAGATCATTTGTCGATAAGATCATTTCTCTCTCTATATATATACACATTACCTTTTGTATAATTTCTTTCTTGTTTTATTGGATAAAATGTATATGGCCAGGCAACATGATTAGAACTTGGGATTAAGAACAAAGGCTTCTAGGCGTTGAACTATTCCACGCATGATGCTCTGTATTTTTGGACCAGCTGATGGGCCCACTACTGGCATGTATTCTGCCTAATCAATTTATTTGTGGGATGGTCCAAATTCCAAGTAGTTTCATCACTAATTTCCTTCCCTATACATTCCTAATGAATAAAGAAAAATCAAATGTTTGAAAATCAGTCCATGGCCCCCTACTCAGTATTCACATCAAGTTAATCTGATTTGGTCATCTTTCATTTTTAAATTATAATTTGAACTTTTCAAAGTCCCATCACTTCATCAGTCACCTCGGGTGAAATTTCCCCTTTTTGTCATTTAGGATTCTTTAATTCACATCATGCAATGACTTTTTGTAAAAATATTTTATAAACCAACAAAATTAAAATTAAATTCATATATATACAAATATTTTATAATTTAATTTAATTAGTTAAATGATTATATAGCAATAAAAAAGGGTTTTCTTATGGGAATTCAAATTTAGACAAGATGTACATTGTCTGCTATTTTACACACACAAAAAAGTACGAATTTAGAAGATGAAGAAAGAGTGAAATAATGCCGAATCCCAATGGCTTCCACATCTTGACACTTTATCAGACTCTAGTCCCCTCTCTCCTCTCTCCTGCTGTTTAAATTTATGTCATAATTTTCAAAGTGCAACTAGCATGACAGAAAGTAATGATAGTCTATTTTGAATGACTAAAAATAATAGTAGGATTTAAAATAGAGTAATGCTATTTTTATAGCATGATAAAAAAAAATTCACTGTTATCTTTTGTTTGGTAAGTGAGAAAACAGAGGGCAGCAAAATATACAAGATTTTAAGGCATATGTTTTTTTCTTTTTTGTTTACTCAACGAGGCCAATAAATGAAGAATTCAGTTTTCTCAAGTCGTGAGTTGTGAAAATCCTATTTAAAATTTTAATTTCATTTCTTTTCCTGCATATATTTTCTCAGCAGTGGCACGTGTATGATAAAGTTTACTCTGTTATGCGTTTACTTGGGCCAAAGATGCATGTGAGAAAGTGAGATTATATGTGTGAAAACTTAACAAAGCTTAAAAGATATGAATGTCATGCGTAACACATGAAGATGTGGTAACATTATACAGCCTAAAGTAAATGGAAGACTAATAATTCAAGGAAAAAGACTCATCATCACATTGCCCACACTCTTCTTGAGGGGCCCATCTAAACTATTTAGTTTTTTTTCTAGCTTCCTTTATTTTCCAAAGTTTTCTCACATGCCAAATGGAGAATTGGGAGAGAGATTTTCCATTCATTCAAGTGGCACAATCTTCTTGTTTCTTTTAAAGTGTCGTTTTGCTTTCCGTCTCTTCGTATCAAAAATTCAACATTTACAGTGATGTACCAAAAATCTCATTTTCCAAGTCATTAGAATGCAGCATTTTGGGCAAATGATTTCTACTTTGTGGTACAAGTAATGGACCAAAAATCATCTCGATTTGGTGTGAATTTTTATAATTACTTGGCATTACAAGTGCATGAGTTGGCAAAACTCAAAGATATATTGAGTAGTTTATTAATCGCAGTGAATATGCCTATACCATTCCATCAAGTTTAATTTAATAGTATGAATAGTTTTAATTAATGGGAAAAATTAGATTCTATGCGCTATAACCCAATAGGATTTGTGATAGGTTGAATCCTAACTAGATTTGGAAATGTAGGGTGAGTGATTGTCGTCCAACTACCAGTAAATATAAGTGTATTTTATGAAATCCTACCATTCCATCATAGAAAGATTGGGTGTATATTATCATATTCGTTAAGGTTCTCTTTCGGCTTTTAACGTTAATTGCTCTATTTGCTTTTTTGCTTTATAAAAGTAATATTTTACTCTCTTTTTTTTTTTTTTTAAGTGAACAATTTTGTTGAATTTTTTGCTTTTTTCAAATTAGAAATGCATGATTTCTTAGCAAAAAAGCTTAAAAATTGGGATCATTATAGAGTAGTGGTTACAATTTTTCACAATCTATATTTTGAAATGCTAACATCTGATCACTGTGATTTTTGGCATACTTGACATGCATAACAAGAATATCTAATCCAACGGTCGGTTTTTCAAAATATGTATCCCATAATTAATTGAAGGCGAAAGTCAGCATATGTGCAAGGAAATAAATAAATAAATATATATATATATATATACAGAACCGATCCTGTAAGGACGTTCTTGTGCTCTTATCGTCAGGACACTTTCACTGGGAGAGATAATTTTGAAAAAATGAGCTTCTCACTTATTGATTGTTGAATGTAATTGCTTAATTGGGCAAACAATAATTTATTTGGGAATGTTCCAAGTTTAATGGACTCACTATCTAATGGATTCGGGCTATGCATTTGTGCAAATTAAAAATGGGTTCATTAGTCATTACAGAATTGCAATTGCTCTAGAAGCATCACACAAAGTTGAGGATTATTGATTTTTCATAGCCTGTTGTCCAATGAGTTCAATGGAAGCATACTGGATATGTGTACATCAATGTTATCTAACAGGAATATAAAAACATTAATATTGATTAGTAAATTTCCAAGAATCTCATGGAAATACCACTGCAAGAAATGATATTGGAGTGTGGGGACTTTTCAGTATGATAATTTGCAAAGACTTTGAATACTATGCCATAAATCCGTGATATTGCAAAGACTTTTCAGTACCATAAAGTTGAAATTGATGGTCCCACTAGGATATTAGAGAAGGAATATTATTTGTTATCCAAGAAGTAGAATGTATATATATGCAGGGCGGAGCCAAGATTTAATATTATGCTGGACTAGGATAAAGAACGAATAAGCACCAAACACACATACACACTCTCTCTCTCTCTCTCTCTCACACACACACACACACATATATATATATACACTATTTGACTTGTCCAAGACACTAAGATAATTAATATAAATGACAAAGGCTATATATAGTGGCCTAAAAAGGCTGGTTTCGAGACAAAACAAGTAATTCTAACAATTTTATTTTACCGGCCAGTTGATCTTTGAGCTGTTATATTGCTTGGATAAAAAAAAAAAAAAAAAAATAGGGAACTATTATGTATGGCTTTCTTATGTCAATCTATTGTTTAGAAAATCCCACTAGGATTTGGGAAGAGAAATACTTTTCCAGACACCAAGAAGTAGATGTGTGTCACCACCATCTACTTTAATTATGTTAGACTAGTTGAGGAACACGCTGCTGGCAGGTATACTCTTAACTCCTGCCTAGGAAAATTCAATTGGAAAAGCTTCATAAGTCAAGGCCTAGGCCTGCAAAGTCATCTATAGCCTCCATTTCTTCATCATTCATCTTAATAAGTCAAGGTCTAGGCCAAATTAATAATCTATAGCCATAATGCTGCTCCAATATTTCATCATCATTCATCTTAATTGTATGGAAATTTCCTTTGTCATGTATACCCCTTCCTTAAGTCATTGATATAACAGTGACATGGTGGATAATTTGTACTGGAAAAACTCAATTTGACTTGTCTAGTAAAGGAAAAATCAAATCTTCAAAAACCATTTCATACTCCATAGTCTTTAACTTCTCACATACAGCATAAAGTTAATCAGATTTGGACATTCAAGAAAATTAAAGGATTCAAGCCACATACCAATAATTCAAACTTTTAAATTAATTTTATGGTCTTAAAAAGACATAGGAGAGTCTATTTATTCTAGCTAGCTGCGAGAAAGCTTCTTAGCTGTTAAAAGGGTGGCCTCTGAAATTAACTGCCCAAAACTTCACCATGTTGGAGGGCACCACTACCCGTTGCATCAAGGGAAAAAAATCAAACTTGGCCAACCCATGAGCTGTTGAATGTAGAGAGGCTTGTGAGTGAAAAGGATAGTATATATTATAGTACTATTCATTCCATCACTTAATTTGTCGTAATTCTTTAATTTTTAATTCGCATTGTCATTAACTTGGGTACTTTGAAAGTTGAATACATTTTTGTCCAGGGGCAGAACTAGGTGTATGCATGGCCCCCTCACTTTTCACTTTCCTTTACTATATATATATTATATATATTATATGTATATATTACATATGTATAAAGTAGCAAGAAAACCAAATTGGCCACCCTAAATTATGAGTAGTTTAGTTATCCATACTCTGATGCCCAATTTTTATTACTATAAGACCAATAAATAATAGATTGGAGCCTAAATTAGTAGTCCGAATTAGCCCATTCTCAACCCAAATAAGTAGCCAAATCCCAAATTCAATTAAATAAGTAGCTCAATTGTTGAACTTAAATGTTTGGAATTGGTGGAGAATAGCTTACTTAAAAAAAAGGCATGTGTAATGTGGTTTAATGGGTTCATTGTTCGTATTTGTTATTGAGTTTTTATTTATCTAATTGGTTGATTAAGTTAACTTGTGATATATTTGTAGTGGTGATAAGAGGTTTGGGATAAGCTTAATGAAAATCCTATTTGTGATTGATTATTGTAGCATGTGATTGTATCATAATCATGCCTTCAATTATGGTAATACTACGTTTCCTTATGTATTTAGTTGCTTAATAAAAGTCCGTTTTTATGTAATTCATTGAAAAATGCTGATTTTCTCTTTTGTAGGAAAATTGTGCAGAATGGAATAGGATTCAGGCCAAACCTAAGGAAGACTTGCCTGAACATCAAATGGACGAACGTTTTCACTTTGAAGATCATATTCGAGAAAGTTAGGAATGCAGCAGAAAAAATTCTGCAATCAGCAAGTCAAGGGACAGCATCTTTATCGATAGCCAAGTCTCGCTATCGATAGAAGTTCTATCGATAACCAAACTTCGCTATTGATATAGATGAGTCGGCTAAAGGCATTCCAAGTTATTTTTTTGAGATGCCAAGGGCATTTTGGTCATTTGTAATTCCAGCCTATATATATGTGTTTATGTAAGACTTTAAGAGGGTTCAAGACTTCGTTTTTGAATCGTTTCTCTTTCAAATTCAATAGACTTAATTTTACAGTTCAATTCTGTTTTATTTTCTGTCATTTACTTTCTGCGTTTTTACTTTTATGCATGGCTCAATTCTCATTTGAGGGTTGTTCTATACTTATTCAGTCATTTTCTTTATTTAATTAAGCCATTTTCTTTATTTACTTCTGTCATTTTCTTTATTTACTTCCGTCATTTTCTTTATTAACTACAGTCATTTTCTTTTGCTTTATTATTTCCATCCCGTGACCCCTTAGAAGCTTGTCATGGATAAATGATACTCTCCTCCATTGATGTGTAACTAAATTACCAAGCTTGGATGAGGATGAAATTTGGATTCTTTACGCATTTCTAGTTTATAAACATCCCTTTATATGTATTTATGTGATTGCATAGTTGTGATGATTTACCGCACACTATTGCTAAATCTAATATAATATAATTGTATTTCTGTGACTACAATTATATAATTATGCAATGGTACTTATTGGGATAAATAACAATCTAGCATGCTTTATTCCCACTTAAGGTGGATCGTGACAATCCATTCATTTTCAATGATAAATATGTCGAATCTGCTATTCATCATCTTTTTGGGGATTCCTTCTTGTAGTTGGATAACCCACCATACATAAATATTATATTATGGATTTTATAACTAAAGTATGTAATTGACATTCAAACGGAAGACTCACCCAGGTTCCGCTCATTCCACTAATTTAATCGCGTATTTAATCTGCTTAATTAAAATTTGTGTTTTTGCTTCGATACACTTGAAGCTCTTATCACCACCAAACCGATTTGATAATATTCTTTCACTAGAATTAAATATATATAATCGTTTTTTTTATTAAACCAATATTATTCCCAGTGGTTCGACACCCGTGCTCACCAATTACAATTGAATTGAGGTTAACAACACGCGGTTTTATGAATGAATTAATCTTGATCATTAACAAGGAATAATCTCCTTTGTTCTTAGACGATCAGCATGGTTGTAGGAGATTGGGGTGAACCAATTGAAACATGTGGTTTGATTTGATATTTGATCTTTCTTCAATATGATTTGACTATCATTCCATAGGCTTGCGTTTATTCACAATTTCCTTTTGAATTTCATGTTTTATAAGTATCAATGTATTACAAACCTATGGTTTGTAATTTGTTATGTGTATTCTAAGTTTTTTTTGAAAGACTATTGTTCTAGTCAATCATTAATTGAACAGAACATCAACTAACACATAGTTTGGTACCAAAATATTGGAACAAAATGGTAGGATGAATTGTATTTTTGAAGTGAAATTAAAGGCATTAATCAATGCTTGAAAGATCAATCCCTACTAGTCCAAGCAGAGTTTTTTCTTCCATATTCAAACTCTCTGTTTCCATACGGACGAATGCATTTAATTTTCAAAATGGTCGAAAATTACCACCTACTTCTTTCTTCACTAGTCTGAGAGTTTTGCTTTTCATATTCAAACTCTCTTTTTCCATACCTGCATCAATGCAGTTTTTGTAAGAATTTTATAGCTCTTTTAATTTTATTTTAATAAAAATCCCAAGTTAATTATGGTGGTGTCGTTGAGGTGCATGAATTGGCAAAACTCAGAGATATATCGGGCGGTTTATTAATCGCAGTGAATATGCCGTTACCATTTCATCAAGTTTAATTTAATAACATGAATAGTTTAATTGATGGAAAAATTAGATTCTATGTGCTATAACCCAATAGGACTTGTGATAGGTTGAATCCTAATTGAATTAAGAAACGTAGGGTGAGTGATCGTCACCAAACTGCCTATAAATATTAGTGTGTTTTATGAAATCCTACCATTCGATTATAGAAATATTGGGTGTATTATCGTATGCGTTAAGATTCTCTTTAGGCTTTTACTGGTCCGTTAATTGCTGTTTTGACCTTTTTGTTCCATAAAAGTAATTTTTTTACAGTTTTGCGTTTTTATTTGTTAAATTGAACATTGTGTGTTGAATTTTCTCCCTTTTTTAAAAATAATAATAATTAGAAATGCATGATTTCTTAGCAAAAAAGCTAAAAAATTGTGATCACTATAGAGCAGATGATGTGGGTTGTCGAAAAGGGAAAAAAAACATAATATCAAAAAAAAATAATTGTTGCAGTGCAATATCTGTTATGAATAATACTTTAATTTTAAAAAATACAGTTTTGCTTTATTTTGATGCCTTGAGTACAAACTTTTCTAGATGTATTCCTTGTTCTTAGTTTAATATAATTCACCTTATTACTGAGAACAAAAAAAAAAAAAGAGCTAAACAGAGCAACCACCTCTTCTTTATTAGTCGAAGAGTTTTTTCATATCCAAACACTCTTTTTCCCATACCACAAATGCATTATATAAAATGCTAATTGTATTGTTATTTATACTACATTTTTATTATCACCGGATGTGGTAGCATATATGATAAAGCCTACGCATTCGTGCATTTTAAAAATTCATTAATTTGCACAAATGTATAATCCCAATCCAACAGATAGTGAGTCCATTAAACTTGGAGCCTTCCCAAATAAATAATTGTTTGCCCAATTAAGCAATTACATTCAACAATCAATAAGTGCTCCAATTATACTAGCTAGGCTGGCTATCTTTCTCAGAGGCCAAGAGATTAACAATCAAGTGTTCTGCAGGGACACTCATAGAGACCTAAAGTCAGGCTTCTTTTCTTGGTCCTCGGGTTTTTTTTTTTTTTCTTTATTTTTGTTGATGAAATGTTACTTAGTTTTGCATGAACTGGGATGATCTTCTTTTTGAGATTTTATGAAAAGACTTTGGGGTTAAGTGCCAATCACAAGGCATAATCAGAAATAGATAATGTGTTTAGATCCTGTTAATCGTTTTTTTCGCTTTTAGGAAAATCGAATTGAATCAAATCGATTGAGTTCGAATTCAGTTTTTGGGTTCGAATTGAATCAAAACGATGGGGTTCGAATGCCTCAATCAAGAGGACTTTTTATAGAAACAAACCAAGCAAATTAATCCTAAACACTTATAAGCAAATCTTATCATGAAAATAAAGAGAAAGAAAAGAGAGAAAGAAAAACCAAAATAAAAATAAAAATAAAAGAATTTATTACCACTTGTAAAGAAACCACTCAGCGTTATGGCTCTTGAACTATCCCCGAACCTTTGGAACAATACTACTTTTTCACTCAAAAAGAGTTTCGAACCATAGTTGCCTTCGATGCGGAGTCACATACAACCAAGCAGCATCAAAGACCATAGAAATCTCCCATACCCTAATTAAGTTAGGATAAAAGAGATGGGTGTTCTCTAGTTCATCTGGTTGAGTTGATGTGTGCTGAGAGAGAGAGGTCTTCTGTTGGTCTGCAGGCCTTTATTTATGGACTTTTGAGTGGGTAGTCTCCTAATTAGCTTCAACTATTTGTTGGATCATTTTCATCTTCAAGCTGGATCATCATCTTCAAGTTGGATTATTTTCAACTACTATCTATTTCTATCTGGATAAGACTCCTTATTTGGCTTGATAATTATCCGAAGAGTGAAGAGTGAATTTTCTGATTGGCTTCGAACTCTTTGAAAACTAATCTTTTACTCGTCAATTCATCATTGGCTAGAATTAAATAATTTTATTAAAACCATTTGCTAGCTATCTATTGGATATGAAAAATTTGTGGATTAACATACCCCCAAACTCTTGTAAAAATTGAGAAGTAATTTTTAAAGAGCTCATTCAAATAGCTATTTTTTTTTCTTTATTTAATTTTTTGGCTTTTCTCTTGATTTTTTGGTGGAACTATCAAAACACCACCATGTACTCCTAATTTAGCCACGGGTAGGCTAATGGTTTTGGATTTTTTTTTTTTTAACTAACACTTTGGGCCATGAAAGGTTTTAACTCATAGGCCTTGATTTTCATGGTGCTGTGAAATGCATGACAGCAAGAACCTTTAAATAGTGTCTGAATTTCTTAGCAATATCCACAAAGAATTTTGCTTTAAAATTTAGTACAAAATGAGTTTGTCCAAAAAATTTCATAAATTTTGAGCCATTCTCACTAGGTCAAAGTGCCCCTAGAGTTTAGCTATCTATCTGTGCTTGGAAAATGCAAGACAGAATCGACCTATTTGCGTATTTGAATTTTTAAAAAATAACCACAATGAATTTTGCAATGAAATTTTATAGATTGAAAATAGACAAGAAAAGAAACATTTGTATATGAACTTTGGACTAAATCTAGATATGTTGAAGGCAATCAATTACCATAATCTTCGAAGATATATGGTTTTTTTTTTTTTTTTACCGAAGATACATGGCTCTTTGGGAAAGAGGGAATAACATATGGATCAAACCTCCTCCCGAAACTTTAACATTCAAAGTTAAGAAAAATGCCAAGTGTGCTACACCTGAGCTCACTGACATCAGACCCTACTATTCAATGCGCCCTTTGTTGTTGTATAAATGCATAAAAAATTACCTTGATTTGGTGCCAATTGTCCTGAATAGTTGAAATTAATTATATATAGGAGTCATTAACGGTAGATTTCGATTATTTTTCTAGCACTCTCCTACTTACTCTTAAATAATTTTCTCCCATTAAAACAGTTTTCCTATTTTGCAAACATCTACATGCATATGCAAAGACTTTGAATAGTGAATACTGTGGGTGGGGCATTATAGCTGTGTAGTTCAGTGATTGAAGGAAATTTTCGTGACAAATCATTATTTGACTTGTCCAAGACACTAAGATAATTAATATAAATGACAAAGGCTGTATATAGTGGCCTAAAAAGGCTGGTTTCGAGACAAATCAAGAAATTCTAACAATTTTTTTTTTTACCAGTTGATCTTATCAAAAGAAAGACACTAATAATCAATTTAAAGATAATCAAAAGTTCTTAAAGTTACTAATAATCAATTTAAATATCATCAAAAGTTCTTCAAGTTACTTTTAATTGAATAAAATCAGCAAACTGAGACCGAACTCTCAGGAAAAATTTGATTGTGAGATGACCGAAATGTTATAAAAATTCTGAACATGAGAGAGAACCTACAACATGTAACTTCAACAACCAAAAATGGGAAAAATGTTACATCCCGTGTTTCCAGGACTAGAGAAGAAGATCTACAATCAAAATTGCAATTTGTTATCTGCATGCTATGATATCCACATAAAAGCTTGTATAGTTTCTTCTAGGTCAGGCTTTCTGTTATTATACCAAGTCACCGAGAACTGCATCCACAAAGAAGCCAAAAAAGCAGCTCCTGCACCTCTATCAGGAAGTTGCACTGCGGTGATGTAGAACAAACTTCACAACTTCATAAAATGAAACCACGATCCCAACTGAAGGGCCTGCACGTCCTACACGAGGACCAACTCCTGTAAATAGTCCCTTCATCCCTCCATCCCTGTTCAAAGTTAAATTCAATAGTCAAGATAACATTATCACTTCAATGGACAGCTTGTAATGTTGAGTAGAAAAGCAACCTAATCTCTCATGTTTACTAGTGGAGAGCACTTGCAATGTGAGCAAAAAATATGCAAACATAACATGCATGCAAAACCTAGAGGACATATGTCATTATAGGTCATAACGAACAGGCTCATATATCCAAAGTAGGCACCAAAAAGTTGAAGAACATGGAAAGTTGGGGAAGAGAATCATAGCTGGTAGATTTAAATATTTAGGACGTAGAGCACAAAGGAGCAACCCAATTTTGAATGGTCCTAATCTTCATGCAAGCAGTATACAAGATACAAGGTGTTTGTACATAAACACCCCCAATGTAGTCTTTTACTGCCTTACTGGTATGGATGACATGGTAGTGTGACTGAATAGTACATTCTCATAAGTGGGAAGCCACCTAAAAGACCTAAAATAGAATCGGAAGGTTATGTTTGTTAGGAGTCCAGTGACTAGGTGATTTCTTGTGCACCATATCTACCATAGAAACCCTAAATTTTCTTATACGCTATAAACAGAGGATGCAGTTATAGAAAGTATTAGAAATACCTCCAAACTTCCATTAGTGTTTGCCTTGTTGTCATCCTCAATGCCCGGGCAGGATCCTTCTGAAAATATTACCATAAACAAAAAAGTTCAGTCATGGAAGATTTGTAAATATAGTATGCAGTATATCACTAACGTATTTACACATGGTGAGTACATGTAAATGCACTTTTTTCATGTCATTTTTTGCTGCTTCTTCTTTTTCTTTTTTTTGTTTAAATTTTACTTTTAAAAATGAAAAAAAAAAATCATTTTTTTTTTTTAAGATGAAAAAAAAGGTGCACCCAAACTGGAGTCAAAATATTAACTATAAGGGTTTATTTTCAACCTTGTAGAAATTAGAGATATACTAAATTCCCAACCAACCTCTATCTGCCTTCGGGTTTTTGCCACATCAAGTGGACATGTTGCAGCAGCAGCAAGGCTTCCTGCCACAAAACCGGCAGAAAAATTTGCCCCAAGGACACTGGCCGCATTGGCTTCCTCACCCACCAGACTTAGTACTTTTCTCCTGATCTGTACCAGTGGAAATAGATATTATCATCAAAACATATAGAATATACACATAAAAGCCAGAAACCAATTAATAGAACAGAGAATACAAACTCACAGGCTCTAGGGTTGACCAACAGATTGCCGAGAAAGGAACATCACGAGCAAGCTGTGCTCCAAGACCTGTCCATAGGGCGCGATAGCTTTGCACTGATACAGTAGATAGTAGGTCAGTCCTTAGGCGGGGAAAAACAGCGAATCTGTCAACTACTACTATGTCAACAATAATGCATATTGAGTAACAGATTTCTCTTTTCCTTTCTCGTTCTTCCTTAATAATGACCAATTTTTTTAGGGACTTGGCATTTTGATTAAGAATCCAAAAGAATGCTAATAAGTTTATATTGTCACCCAGGCAATAATGTTCAAAGATAATAGTTCTTTTTAGAGTTTGCTAAAACAAATGCTTATGTATGGACGGTAATTACTAAAAGAATAGCATGCTAGACCTTCCACATCAAAATCAATAATCACATGATAAGTAAATCTGATATTAAAAAACAATGAGTGTAGGATGGAGTACAAGCTCATTAGGTTGATGGTCCAAGAATTGGGCAATGTTTTGACAACTAGATATGCCATTCACTTAACAGTTTACGATTTGCCAAACAGTTTAATGCTCTATTATTATAAACCACTTTCAACTTTAATACATCTACAGAACACCACATCAAACCCAGTACAAGAATTAGGAAAGTAACAACTTACAGCTGTTTTGAAGATTATTGGTGCTTTTAACATTGGGGAGAACCCCGAGTAATGTCTTCAAGACTCCAGGAGGCTTCTGACCAACGTGGGTCTCCTTAAACGCCTATTATTTAAACGAAAAAGTTACCCACAAAAATAGAGAAAAAAAAATTATGATTGAACCAATTCGAAAGCTATGTCAAAAATAAAAA
>JAESVK010060057.1:9791-23348 GCA_017140935.1 Hamamelis virginiana
AGAGAGAGAGAGAGAGAGAGTGAGAGAGAGAGGGAGAGATATTGAAGTGTTTTAATCCGCATATGCTTACTTTAACTAAAGTTATCAAAGCACACAAGCATGTGGAAATATGCAACTTATTTGTTCTTAAAAATATCAACATTTTATTAAAAATTCAGTTATTTCAACAACCAACCGTCGGATCACAATGATTTTTAACAGTCATGACATAAAGATGGAGAACATCATCAACCAACGGTCAGTTTTACGAACAGTTTTCTAACATTGGATATATGGAGCCGACATTGCATAATCCAAAGCAAGGTCGACCTTATTGTACTATTTTGTGCATGCATATATATATATATATATTTAAATTTTAACATGATTACAATCCGATTTCAGATAAATTGCAACCTAATATTGGCTTCCAAGTTGGGTGCTGGTTCTTAACCGCTGTTTCAGTAGAACCAATACTATAGGGTCTAGCCTTCTTATCAGCTTCCGGAGATCTGGGTTCATCTGGAAGCGGACGAGGGAAATGGGTAGATTCACGGCAAAAACAAATGTCACACTTGAATCACACCTAACCAATACATTTAGAATAGTAGGCCAAATATTAACAAATCGGTCAAAGAGTTTTGATTGCAAGTACGTAGAACATAATATATGGCCCCAACGGTTGACCGACTTGTCAACTTTGTAAATGTATTGGCGAGGACTTCAGTTATATGCAGCATGGGTTCACTTTGAACAACCAAAGCTCCAAACGCTGAAATCCCCATCCCCTCATATTACTCTTGCTTACACCTCCCATTCCATATCTCCGCATGTCATTGCGATCCACTGCATTGACATAAAATAACTATCGTGAGCACATTGCATTACTAAGTGGAAGCATATGTAGATTTAAAGCAGCAATTCAACGCATATCAGTACAAAAAATAAATGTTGGAAAAGTTAGACATCGGTTGATATTAAATTGCTGGGATTAGAACCATAATCATACCAAATTTCTGAATCGAGTTCGATACATGCTTGATGATTATCGTTGCAGCTGTTGGAGTCCAATTAGTATTCAGCACACATGCTCTATATACGGATGATATGTTAGGACCTTACTAATTGTGCATAAACATCTGTAAAAGCCAATACATACATTGCATTGCCTTAAGATATTACTCGCAATTTATAGCCGACGGATATTGCAATTTATTGCTTGCTAGACACACAATTCTGTTCATGTGAAGTACCATGAACAATACTCCAAGTTGGGTGAATTCAAATAGGATATTGATTGCTCCACGTGAAGAAAATTTGCCTCCATGAATTGTCAAATCCCAACTTTTTGTAAAGTAAAGTTAGGATTGTACATGGCATTGGTAGATGGCAATATCTTTGCAGTAGACATAAGTCTGGAAATTCAGTGGTGAATTTACTTGAACAGAACTCCAAGTTGGGTGAATTCAAATAGGATCTGGATTGCTCCACGTGAAGAAAAGCTGCCTCCATGAATTGTCAAATCCCAACTTTTTGTAAAGTAAAGTTAGGATTGTAAATAGCATTGGTAGATGGCAATATCTTTGCAGTAGACATAAGTCTGGAAATTCAGTGGTGAATTTACTTGAACAGAACTCCAAGTTGGGTGAATTCAAATAGGATATGGATTGCTCCACGTGAAGAAAAGCTGCCTCCATGAATTGTCAAATCCCAACTTTTAGTAAAGTAAAGTTAGGATTGTACATAGCATTGGTAGATGGCAATATATTTGCAGTAGACATAAATCTGGAAATTCAGTGGTGAATTTACTTGAACAGAACTTCAAGTTGGGTGAATTCAAATAGGATATAGATTGCTCCAGGTGAAGAAAATCTGCCTCCATGTATTGTCAAATCCCAACTTTTAGTAAAGTAAATTTAGGATTGTACATAGCATTGGTAGATGGCAGTAGGGTTGCAGTAAAATTGAGACCAACTTTTTTCATATTCAACTATCCCGTGCTGCGTACGTGTGTAGCCATATTGTTATTGGTAGGGGTATGATAGGGATATCAGACAAGTGTCGACTATATAATGCTACCATTGGTCATCATGATGCGAACCAAAATCCGCGTTGAAGGAGTCCCTAACGAAGACACTTATTGTCAGCTTGTTATGATTCTAGCTAATCTACAAGTCCATTTGGAGTTTAAGCAATGCATGTGGCCAATACACAAGTTCTCTACTCAGTTAGGCAATGATATTAACACTCGAGGCATCGAGATATTATTTATGTGCGCGAGAGGCATGTATAAACTAAGCATGTCATTGGTTCAATTTGGGGTATAATATTTAGTGTTCAAGTCAATTGATAATATTTTGATTTCTGAATCTACATATGCTTGGGTTTATAATCCAACGGTACATTGCTCAAACACTCATACCCACACAATATCCGACAACGATTGGTAAAAAAATTGGTAAATGAAGCAGTAAAAGTATCAGATTCCGTATCCCAATAGTTTTTTGATTTTTCGGAAAAATCAATTTTGTTATTGATTGTTATTTCATGCAGGATGACTGGCAAAGCTAAGGAAAATTCGGAATGTGAGGGGTAAGAAATTGTATGGGCGGGAGACAGGCTGATCAGTCACCGGATGCTTTCAATGAACCTTATCCGGTATGGTGTGCATAAAAGTAAGAGTAATGGGCACGTGCGAATTCATTGTTTGTTCACAAATTTTTCCATCGGGTTAGCATGGCCAACCCTGATCATCTGCAACCATATGTAAATGTTGGAATAAGATGGATTTGATGTGGGGCACCGATCCCATTATCTTGACACCCCACCCGCAACTTCATCCATTTGCACTTTGTCACCAATGCAATGAATTGATTGTAATGGTGCGGAATGTGGAAACTTCGCTCAATATCTACCATGTATGATGACGAAAGATTCCAGTTAATGGGATATTGGTAAATTGTTTGGTGAAAGATTTTTACATACTCTTATATGTAAAGCGTAAGCATTGTGGTCAAATGTGGTAAATATAATGCATAATCCCAATATACAATTGGTATACTATTGGTAATACACAATTTATATTTTTAAATTATGGGAATGTGTAAAATTTATGGTCATTTTCACAAATTTTTGCAAGCATGATATGCATTATATGTATAACGACAAGATTTGAAATGTGAAGAATCAATATATGTTTATAGTTAGTTTGTCATAATATGATAATAGATTAAATTTAAATATAATTTTGATTTTTTATATGCCTTAAAAAAGTATAATAAGTTTATAGGAATAATGCGCATCACTACCGATACTAGTTATATAATATATATCGGTAATGATACGTGAATCGAAAATATGTAATAGATTTTGTTCATCTATTACCGATAATGATACACAAACATATCGGTAATGGATGATGACGGTTCAGTAGTGATGGATCTCAAAAGTGTTTAATACCGATAATTTTAGAAATCATTATCGGAACTGATAATTAAATAGATCATTGTTGGGCTTATTCTTTTATATTATTACCGATAATAATAGACTATATAATCGGTAACGAATGCTGACAGTGCTAATTTCATGGATTGTGAAGATTAAAATACCGATAACACAACAACCATTATCGGTAATGGATGTATTCTGCCAAAAAAAATGGTTGAAAATCAATCAACTTATTACATATGCACAACCTGTTATGCATAATCCAAATTGCACATTCATGAAATTAGCACAACTCATGCACATCGCGACAACATGTTCAGCGATTATCAAGTTGCACAATCATGATTACAACCTGTTATGCACAAAATGGATTTTTTTATTCAGCATGTTCATAAGGTTTGCACAAGTATACTACCATGTATTCAATACATAATTAAAAGTTTATAACAATTCAGACAACATATTTTTAAATAAAAAACAACATAATGGGCACGTGTCATACATTCAAAGCATAAAATGGTAATTATTTAACAGCATCACAATTCATCTTCCAATCTATTGGAGGATCGCGTGCTCGCACATCTTCAATATGTCCATGCTCCTGGTGTGAACAAACTAACACATACATAACAGATAACATGTTGAGTGATTGACATTTTATTAGTGGAGGACATAAAACAAATAAAACAAATAATGAAAATGAATGACAAATTGACATTGAATGAAAGAAAATAAATATAGCATTTACCTCTTCAAGAGCCAATACTTCAACGAGGTGCAACAGTTTTCAAAAAGAAAAAATATTCGGCTCCAATTGTAATGAATCTGTGGGAACAAACATTAAAAGTAACTTACTACATCAATAAAAGGAGGGACATTCATTTGTTATTGGAGGGAATAATGGAATACTTTTGTGCAACCTTATGTGCGCGAGACGGCATGCCGATGATGAATAAGGTTGTGATGATCAATCAGCCTTCTAGTCAATTCCATTTTGGGAAATTCAATCTTTCGAAACATAACTGTAAGATTATTTATCTCATCAAAGACGGTTTACATTATAAAGTTAATTAGACATGAATTACCCACATTAAGTGTAAAATAATATGCATATCAAAAAGGCCAATACATAGATCACGAACCAAACATCCACAGACAGTTAACAATGCGGATCAATGTTTGACTTTCAAAAAAGTGATTAACAGATTTGAGAGGATGATTCTACGGGGACAGGTGGGATGCATTGGGCAAGAGATATCCATAGTTTATCTCTAGTAGTATCCGGTGCCTCATTGCTACAATGTGTTCCTATAACACAAATAAGGACAATTAGAAAGAGAGAAAAATATTATGTGGTAAGTGAAGTACAAACGAAGTGGCAATACATAAGATTGAGAGCAATATTACCTTGAAAAAATGTAATATACGTCCAATAGATGCGAAACAAACAACAAAGGCCAATACGTAGACACCGCAATCATCCCTACAAGGTATATGGACAGCGAAGGTTAAAATTATTATATGCGTATTGACATGTTCATAGTGTTTAATATATGATGGGTGAGTAGGGTTAGATTACGTATTATCATCCTGCGATGGAATTCCGTCAGGAAATTCCATATGCCACTAGTCCACATCATGAAATCCCCAAATTTTGCGGCATAACGCTTCAAGAATCCACTTACACTACACATGGAAAATGAACTTATCATATTGTTGCCACGTCATATTGAAAATACATAATATAGGCAAGTAATTTATGTGGTTTGACATATCAAACTAACAATTTGCTGGCCAACTTCTGTATTCGCTGAGGTACGCATTGAATCCAACCAAGTGACTGTTTTTGTAAGTCGATTCACAACAGCTAACATCCAATGACAATTATTTATAATCGGGAAAATGACCTAATAGAGGAAGCAAAAGTTTGATTATCAATGTATTGCATAGGTTAATATAGTGAAAAGTATAAGGTGACAAGTAATGATGAAAACACTGAGCCATAATATTGAGTTTGTGCACATACCTGGTCACATTCAGTTACGCCTTTAAAGAAACGGGAGACATTTAAATTGGGATCGAAATGGCTGGACAAAATCAATGTCTGCAAATTTGATAACATAATCAGTAAATGACTTTCAATAAATAGTACAATAACAGGGTGTTATTGTCCGATGGAACAACAAAGTGTGTAGTATATTTAAGAATCATATGGAATGAAGTGAATTAACTTACAAAATTGATAACGTATGAGATATGGGACCAGTTTGGGTGGATCAATGAATATGGAATTAGTTGCTAAAAGTTCAAACAATATAAAACTGTTCCGAATGGTATGAAGTAACGTGTAGCATAATTAAAACATTAGAGGGGGGAAGTTGGGCCGACTACCATTTGCTATGTGACCGAATAATTGATGATGCAAGTAAGTGGTAATAAATGCATATCATACCGAAACATAGCTGCTTAAAAACCAAGTCCGAAATTTGCCTCGATGCGGGCTTGCTTCCCGCTCCCTTAAAAGCCCCAAGTAAGCATCAACGATCTTGGTGTATTGATGAAAAAAAAGTAAAATATGTCAGGTTAATGGGCAAAAAGAAATTACTGTAGAAACATATCAAAATAGGTGAGCACGTCCTGACCTCGGTCGAGATCCAACGCTTGGACGAACTTCTTCGGCCATGAGAAACCAAAGGATGAATGAACTGATTGTACCCCAATCATACCATTCAACTAGGGTATTACTTTGTTCTCTTATATATTTAATTGTTTAATAAATAGTGTTATATATGAATATCTGTACAATTAGGTTTAAAACTCTGTTTCAAGAAATATGTGCAGATTTCATTAAATAAAGTCGTCACCAATGAAGCCCTGAAAAGTATCTCGAATCAAAGGAACGTCCGATAAAGATCCACAGCAGCCGGGGGAAGTACTAAAAGATCAGACGTTGAAAAACTGCAAGAAAGTCAAATATTTGACCTTGACTATCGATAGCCAAGATTCGCTATCGATAGCACCTCTATCGATAGCGAACCTTCGCTATCAATAGCCAAGGTCGGCTGCGAGAGTCTAGGATATTTTGGGATATTTTGAGGGCATTTACGTCTTTTACCTTTTCCTTCTATAAATAGAAGTGTAACGACGACGTTTCGAGGGTTCATGACTTTTGCTCTGAATCATTACTCTGCTATATTAATTCAAGTTACAGTTTATTTTCGCATTTCAATCGGTAGTTTCAAATTTCAGCTATTTCCAATTCTGCAATTTTTCTTTACAATGCCTGGCTCAATTCTCACTTGAGGATTGTTCTATCCGATTAAGTCTTTAATTTCAGTAATTTCCGATTCTGTTATTTTCCTTTTTATGCATGGCACAGTTCTCACTTGAGAGCTGTTCTTTACTTTTCCTGTCTTTTTCTTTATTTACTTAAGTCTTTTCTTTTCTTTATTTACTTCAGTCACTTTTCTTTATTTACTTACGCCATTTTCTTTATTTATTTCTGCCATTTTCCTTATTTATTCAGTCATTTAATTACCGCTTTTACTGTATTTTCCATCCCGTGACCCCTTAAAGCTTGCCTGGATAAAGGATATTCTCCTCCAGTGATGTGTAGCTAATACTCCAAGCTTGGGTGAGGATGAAGTTGGATTCATTTTACAATCCTATTTTATAAACATCCCTCTATTTGTATTATGTGATTGCATAGTTGTGAAGGTTTTACCGCACACTATTGCCGAATATAATATCATATAATTGTACATCTGTGATTGCAATTATATAATTATGCAATGGTTCTTATTGGTGTGAATACAAACCAGCATGCTTTATTCCTCATTTAAGGTGGATAGCGATATTCCATTCTTTTCGGGGATAAACTTGCCGGTCCTGTATTCACAATCTTTTTGGGACTTCCTTCTTGTAGTTGGAAGAACCACCATACATAATTACTATAGTGTGGATTTTATAAACATAAATTGTTTAATTGATATTCAAATGGACTTCTCACCCAAGTTCCGCTCATTCCACCAACTTAACTGCATTTTTACTAAGCTTTATTAAAATTACGTTGTTTTCGCTTCGACCCAATCGGAGCAGTTACCACCAACCAATTTAATTGACAATATTCTTTCCGCTTGAATTGATTCTAAAGAGTCTTTTTAATATAAACCTGCACTTCCCAGTGGTTCGACACCCGTGCTCACTAGTCACAATTGAATTGAGATTAATTGTCACGCGGTTTATAAATTATTAATTCTGATCACTGACGGGGAATAATCTCCCTCGTCGTCTGAGTCGATCATGAACTTTAAGTCAATAAAGCTATTCCGATGCCCAATGGTACCTATCTTAGGTCTGCGTGAATTGCCTACAGAAGCTGCAATTTCTGCAACTGTAGATTTATGTTTATTATCCAACTCGAAAAAAATATGGGATTGTAGCCATTGAAGTTGTAGTTAAAAAAACAAAAAAACAAAAAAATACATGTTAGAGCGTATACATATTAACATGATTAACCCCTACAATAATTGAGTGAGTTTGCTTGATAGAATGGGGGACCAGTTGTTTTTACCATCGTAGGATCAACATCATCATCACGCAGAAGTCCTGGTTGGGAAGGCGCATTAAGGTTTCCTCTGGTAGTGGGGAATGTCCAAGGAGAACGTAGAGCTTGTCCTTTACACCGCTTATGCGGATTCTTCCGCATGCGGGCAACCACATTGGATGAGGGGCAACGGATAGGACTTGATTCTTCTGGCAATGGATCATTACTAATGGGGATATCATCACCGCCAATAGGTAAGTCATGTTTGGCAGGACTTAAATGTTGAGGAGGACTGGGACAAGGAGGTTCAAACTGGGACTTAGTCGACTCCTCATATAAACGCATGAGAACATCATAGTCAACAAGCTGTTGACTCAATTTGGTCCGCAATGACTCGTTCTCTGTCATGAATAATTCGCACTGTTGACATTTACTATTAAACTCCTCACACAGTGCGGCATGTTCCTGGAGGAGATGTTGGTAACTGATTCTGCAAGAGTGATGAGAAGATTCAACATGGTCATCCTGATAGAACGATAATAAATTCAGTTAGTCAATTTTAAATTTGCAGTATAATAAAGGGTATAGGTGTATATTAAAAAATGGGTGGTAGTACAAAAAAAATTTTGATAATGAAAATGGTACCATTTCAGAGGGGGGGTTCGGTTGTTCTGCATAGTCACTTGCGTCGACATTGAGATGGTACTGTGTGAATTGGAAAAAATAAAATAAAATAAAATAAATTAAGTTCAAGTATTTGATACTATATATTAAATGTAATGGGGAGAAATTGTAAATTCCAAACAGGAGGGCAGTGTGTCGACCGAGGTTGTTTCATGTATGTGTGCAGGAGGGGATGGAGGGGATTTGGAGCAGCTGGAAACACAATGGGGCCGTTTAAGTAACTCCTTGATGGCATGCATCCTCTTTTCATTACTAAAAGGTTGCAGCCTCACCAAAACCTATGCAAAGTAAAACAATACTATTATGCATTAATAGTAGGCTATGTTATATTAGTAGCCTATGTTATATTAGGGCAAATTGAAAAGATAGTGAATATTGGTAAAAAGTATGAAAAAGATGGACCTCATCATCATCAGAGACGGTTAGTAAAGAGTTGGCTATTGCAGTAGTCACGCTTGTACTACTCCATGTAAATAATCGAGGCCATTGTGGATGGGGACGTTGGATGACCATAGTGTGTTCCAATACCCATAACTTGAAGGGGAACATCAAATAATTATACCATACGCATAAGAAAGCATAACATTATGGCAAATTTGGAGAAATATATAAAAGGGTAAATATATTAATGGAATTTATACCTGTAAGAGTGGACTGCATCCTTTGATGCGAACTTCAGCGACCCGATTATTATGTTTCAAAGTTGAACCGGCTTGCTTGATGCCGTCAACCAAAAATTCATAGACAGCCCCACCCCAACAAAACTCATTCAATTGATTGAAATCATCTAGAAGCTTAAAGAAGTGTCCATGAAACCCTGTACCAGTCAACGGGAAAAGGAAAGTAGAAAACGCATAGGCTATGTAAACTCGACACATATCATCAACCAACTCAACCTTTTCGAACAAATCATCGAGTAGCTTTATCCGTCTAGGTTTCCCCGGAAAATACATGTCCAAAAGGTCATGTACTCTAGATTTCCCGAGGTCCTCCTTAACACGAATTTCAGATCCCATAGATCGCAAACCCAATAAGTAAGAAACATCTATTGGTGTGGACACCCCATTTTTACCATTTATTTCTACCATATATCCATGCAAATGATCAATTAGAATAGCTGATCATTGGGTGAGGAATTGGCCTTGTAAAGACCAAATTGACCAAATTGCCCTTTGCTGAGGGAAAGGACAATTCATTATTTCATGTGTACATTTGGATTGGAATCAACCCATTTGTATTGCATTTGACTTTTGAGGTGTTTTAGAACATCCCTGTAAATTTTCATGGCATTCTGATGAGAGCTCGATAGGTAATTAGGGTTTTTGCGACTTGAAGGGCATTTTCGTCCTTTTTCTCGTATAATTTCCGAATGACCTCCGAATTCGAAACGGATTGTTTCATGAGGTTTATATGGATGTGGGGAGTGAATTTGGTGAGTCAATTGAGCCTTTGAATGGTTGGGATGGATTCTCCCAAAATCGATCACACGGGTAAGGATGAGCCGAATTAGGGTTTCGATCAAATTGACCGTGAATTGGTCGTTTTCACCAAAACAAAAGATTTTCAAAACATGTTGTTAAGTGCCAATTTCATGTTGAAACCATGTTTTTAGAAGTGGTGCAAGCCTAATTGATCAATTTTACAAAACAGAGAATGGTCATTTGACCAATTTTGGCACAACCGGGTCAATTGGCTAGCTTTTTGCTAAAACCCTTGACCATGGTCAATTGATTTTAACCCAAAAACATTCTAAAAATGTGGAGGATCAAAGCACGGTCGTTTTGAGCCCTGAACCATCGAATTTGGATCAGATTTGACCAAGATATGGCCAAATTATGCAAACCCTAAAAATTTGGGAACCAAATTGGGAAGGTCAGCATGGTGACCGTCCTAGCTAGGACGGCCAACCGTCCAGCTAGGACGGCCAACCGTCCAGCTAGGACGGCCAACCGTCCATGCCTAGGACGGCCACCAGCTTACTCGAGCCAATTTTGCCATTTTTGAGATTTTGACTTATTTTGGCCGATTTGATTTGATTTTTTGGCTCAAATACGAAGGGTTTCAGCCTTCAAACCCTAGAGAGACTTATTCTAAGCCTTAGGATCATTTTTTAAAGAGATTAATCCTAGCCATTCAATGCTTTTAACCCTAGCTCTATATATACTGCACTATAGAGGTTCAAGGGAGAAGAGGAGAGAATTTTAGGGTTTTAGAGAGAAGAGGCTACAGAATTTTGGGCTCTTCATTCTTACACCATTGAGGGAGTAAGAACTCAAGGCTAGGAGCTTGAAGGAGGGGAGCCAAGAAGGAGATTGAAGGGTAAAATCCTTAGCCTTATTCTTGTTTTCCTTGATTCTTACATAAGTTCATGAGGTTGTGGTGTAATCCCTTTTGATTTTCATATGAAATGGATTTTCTTTTTTCTTTCTTTCTGTTATGAGTATGTTTAATATGATAGGATTAGCTTTTACTTGTTATTTCATGTCATATATATATGATTAGGATTAATCTTGGTGTTATTTTATGTAAGCATGTAAGATTAGGGTTAGTTTCATTATGATTGCATGTTAGTAAGCATGTTAGGGTATCCTTTATTGTGATTTAATGCATGTTAGGGTTAGCTATTTTATTATTTTATGTGATTAAATGTGATTAGGGTTAACTTAGTTAGGGTTTTATGTGAGTATGCATGCTAGGGTTAGCTTTGTCATGATTTTGTATGTAGATGCATGGTTAGGGCTAGTTTTATTGATATTTTATGTATAGATACATGATTAAAATTAGTGTTATTTTCATTCTATGTGAGTAAACATGATTAGGATAGTTTCTTATCATTATTTTATGTGAGCATGCATATTAGGGTTAGCTATATTATTTTATGTGATTTTATGTGATTAGGATGCATGCTTATGGTTGTTTAGTTTAATTACTATTTTATGTGAATATGCATGTTAGGGTTGATGTGTATGATTAGGTTAGCATGGTCGTGACTTTTGTTAGTATGCATGTTTAGGATTAATCGTGATTTTATGTATGCATGCATGAGTAGGGTTAGATTTGTTGTTATTTTAATATGTGATGAGTCTTGAGTCTTTTACTTGTGCTTTTATGATTATTTGAATGTTTACCATGGTCTTAATGGTTTGAATATAAAAAAATTGGACGAGGGAACGTGCAAAGATAAGATCCTTCCCTTGTGATATTGATTTGATGGTTTGGGATGTATAAAATGTGTACGAGGGAGCGAGCAAAGGTGAGATCCTTCTCTTGTGATTAAATTGATCATTTAAGCATATATTGGTGTAATTTTTGACATGTTTTTGCATAGTAATTTAGTATATTCATGTAGGATGCATGCTAGGTCACTAACATGATTTTTATTACTTCTTTTCAAAGTTTTTAGAATGATTTAAAGTCCGCTTTCAAATCTGTCCGGAATTGAAAATGGTCTTAAATGACTTCTAAAAATTATTTTAGGGCCAAAACCAACTTAGAAATATGCTTAGGTTCACATAGATTAATTAGTGTGCATTTAGGAGCATTTTCATGCATCTTTAGAATTGATTACTTGTTTACTTGTTTAAATTTCAGCATGCATTGCATTAGGATTTTAGGGTTTCTAGATTAATTTTAGGGCTAGTTAGAGACCCTAGGCTAGGAAGGTCACTTGACCTTCCCTAGGAATTTCCTTTGTTGTAAAGATTGTTATCAGATTTGTGCGTTTTAATTGATTTGAGATGTCGATCTTCGAGAGATTTCCAAAAAGAATTTTGATGCAATATTTATGAAATAAATATGATTTTTTAGGAAAGATTTGATTGTTAATTGATTTTCAAAAAGATTTGGAATGTTTTAAAAAGATTTTTACTTTGGAATGAAATTCCTCTCAATATGATTTGTTTTCTTGAAATATCTTTGAAAAAGATTTTCAATTGGAATTTAATTCTAAAGATAAGAATTATTTTGGAATATTTGGATTTTATGAATGTCTTTTAATTTGAACTGATTTCAAATAAATGATTTTTGAATAAATGATTTTGAACAAACAAAAACTCTCGAAGTTAGAGTCTTGAATTAGGTTGAAATACCTTTGATGATGTGATCGATTACAATAGGAGAGTCCTAGGGTAGTCGAACTACGTGGACTTTGATACTTGCTGGGTGATACTAGTAAGTTACGTAGGCGCTAATAGGGCTCAAGTCCGCCCTAGGATGCCCGTAGGGTGTCCTAGGTTCTTAGGGTTTGTTTGTATTTTTTTTATTATTAATATAACTAATATAGATAATGCATTTATATCACTATTTTTTTGGTTGATTAGATTATTTAGGAATGTTTGCATTAAGAAATTTAAATAGCCCAAATAAATTAGAAGTCCTTTAATTAGGGCGAGGTGGGTGCCTACAAGTGAAAGCTTGGAACCTTCCCACGTCGTAACCTAGCCCCCGGATCCAACTCTGGTTTGTAGACTGCTTTTCCATTAATGGAGTTTGTTTTTTTATTGAAAATAAAATGTTTTTATGGTTTCCTTATTCCTTAAAAATAAGGTGGCAACTCCTTTGTTTTGATTTCTAAACCCCCCTAATCACATCGCCCGGTGATGATGTGGATCCACACACCCAAAGCCCCGTCCGCGAGGCTGGTCCACAAAGCCCCGTCCACGAGGCTGGTCCACAATTGGGGTGAACGGAACGAATGTATTAGCAAAATGAAACCCCACAGAATCGATATCCCAACCAGAAATTAATGATTGGAGGAGGTTCGAGTTTGGTTCACAGGATGGTAGCTCCAATATGAATGAGAAAGGAGTCATTTTGATAAGATTGAGATGCTCTTCAGAAAGTCTTTTAGTTTTTTCCCGCAACTTTTTAAGGGAGCATGTGTGCCTGACCCAAACCTGGAA
>JAESVK010060058.1:0-12660 GCA_017140935.1 Hamamelis virginiana
TCTAAGGTAATGGCTGGTGAAGTAAGCACTAAGCAATGAAGTAGAGAGAAACCATAAAGGGTTGAGTTGGCCGGAGTCATGAAGTAAAGCAAATTGTAAAAAGAGTATTGGGCTCTCTCTCTCTCTCTCTGTGGAAACTATGTAAGAGTAGCATTGTTTCAAGTTGGAGGTTTCAAGTAAGTCTTGGGAAGGAATAAATTGAAAAAGAGAAGAAAGTAATAGTTAAGTCTAATGGGAGGAGAGAGTGATCTGTTTTTTTTTTATTTTTTCCCTCTCAACTCAATTTTATTGATAGGTGAAGGTTTTTGAGAAGAAAAAACTAATCATTCTTTTTTATTTCAAGAGAGACGATTACAAGATAAATAACAGAAGAAGGCTACCAAATTAGGAAGGCCACAAAAACAGCAAATCAAATAAGCAAATCTCTAGGCTAGAAAATAGGAAAATGAAACTACTAAAATCTGGAATAGTAATTTCAGATTTTATTTGAATTTTCTAATTTATTTCCTAGAAATCGGACATAGGGAATACAAAACAACATCTTTTCCACCCGAGTCTCCATTAAAAGTTTAAAACTATACTAGGGCATCTCATAATGCATATTGATATAAGCCTCCTCTCAATACAAATTTCAACTCTGAAAGTAGAGTGAGCATTAGATTGAGACACTGTTGGGAATTCCCTTGCCTGTGAGTCCATAATCACTAGTAGGATAGAGCAAAGTATATGGCACATTCACTGTCCCAACTCTGTTCCTCCATCTCTTATCAGTGTTCATCTCCACAATTTTTTTCTCAATCTCTTCCAGTTTCTCTCCAAACTTCTTAAAGGCTTCCAATGGCTCTGCGTCAGATGTCCATTCTGGAGTTATTCGTTGTCCTAGATAAACCTCATCTGAAGAATGCACTGACAAAATTTCTATGATGGAAATGCCAATAAGTGTCTGCAGCTGGGATGTGATTGTTTTCAAGAACACTTTTTCAGGATTGGACTCAAGCTCCTCATACTCAACAGTGCCTGGTTCAGGCATGAATCTACGACTTATTGTTGGGCGGTTTGGGAGGAAACCTGCATAAGGGCAGGGCCGGCCCTTGGCTTTTGCCAACTAAAGCAATTGCTTGAGGCCCCCAATTTTAAGGGGCCCCAAAATTTATTATTATTATTTATTTGATATGGGATTTAAATTTTTTATTTAGGATTTTAATTTAGGAGTTAGGACTTTATATTTGCTTGGTATTATAGTATATTATTGCCCTTTGTTATGAAAGTGAGATTTTTAGATTTTGATTTAGGAGTTTAGACGTGCTTTTGTATTAGCTTCGTATTACTTTTTTTTTTTTAATCGAAACATTATCATATAAGAAATAAATTTTGACATATAAACAGTGAAAATTTCTTATGAATTTTTTAGAGAAGTAAATTGATTTTTAATTTCTTCTTGTTTTAGATTTGATCATATAATTATGCCCTTCGAGTAGAAAGTATATTTCTGGACATGAAAAAAGGAAAAAGAAGCAAAAAATATAACAATTTATTCAATCTCAAGTAGAAGCTCTTGACAAGTTTATTACTAGTAATAAACAAACAGATGGTTCAAGTTTAATTGAAGAAGTTTTGACTGAAAAATATCAGAATGTGACTGAGAATGAAAACTTTGTGGATGAAGATAGTAAAATTGAGTCGGTATGTTTTTCTATTCAATCTCTTTTTTTGTAATTGTATTTTCTTTTACTAAATTATTATAATAATGATATGCACCATAAAACTTTGTATGTGTACTAACAAATACAATAATAAGAATTGGTAGTTACAAAAAAAATTTTGTGTCATTATGTACTATGTAGGGCCCCATTTTGGAAGTTCGCTTAGGGCCCCCTAAATTTTAGGGCCGGCCCTGCATAAGGGTATTGTCCAAAGTTGAGTGCTGCATGGAGAGCAGAGGCCACCCATATGATAATTGTGCAAGTGTGTGTTAGCTCTTTGAGAGTTTGCATTTTAGGCCACCAAGGATCATGTTTCTTGTCACCATGACCCTCATCGCGTACTTCTTTCCACCAGGATTGGAGTTCCGAGTCTTTTTGAACCATTTCATCGGTCTTATAGTAGAAGGAGCAGTAATCCTGAACCCATTTTTGGATCGCTGACCAGATTTCGAGTCCATCAACAGCATATGGATAGTCCTCTATTAGTAGGCGAAGGCCATGAGGGGATGTTGAATCCTCAACTGCTACTCCTCTGAAACAAGAAAAAGGAAGCAAAGGGGTACCATATTACTGGCTAGCTAGCATGTTATATCAATAAGATCACAAGCTTTAAAGGCTTAATGATTAGGTTGTAGAAGAAAAGGGCAAAAATGAAAAAAAAAAAAAAAAAAACAAAGAAGAGGAAAAGAAAAGGGGTTGTTGTGTTCGAGGATGCAGAAACTGGTTAAGCTCATATTTCTCCATTATTTTCTAAATTTCGGACTCTATGAGTTTACCTCTTGATGAGATCAGCGGGAAGTGCCTGGTCAGGGAAAACCCAGTTCTTATAAATTATGGCGGACATTTCCATGGAATACTTTTCTGGAAAAACTGTAAACTCGAGCAATCCGCCAGCGTTGATGAGGATCTGTCGAGATAATGCATTTATATTCATGGTATCACGGAAGTGTGGATGCAAAAGTTTGTAAATGGGGTGAATCACACTTAGTTGCCTATTTGTTGCAATCACAAATGGCTCCATAACTGCATGGGTGTTCAACCTGCAGTGTCCCATCATAAAATTAATCTCACTTGTCACAATTAATCTTCCATTGACATATTTTATATTATTACTAAGAGAAATGTTCTAGTAAGCATTTGCTGACTTTCGTTGGTACGGTAAAGTCAGCATTACTCAGATCAGATGATCATCTGAGTGATTTAACGACCAACAATTCTCTTCGTCTGACCAATATGGAACTGTTATTTTGAAAAACTAATGTTGGATTTGATGCTCCACTTATACATATCATGAATCCAAAAAATCACATTGATCCAACAGTCGGTTTTTAAAAAAAAAAAAAAAAAAAAGACTGTGACAGTTTTTCATTATTTTTAACAATTTTTTTTCAAAATTGCAAAAACCGACCATTGAATCAATGTGATTTTTCGCATTCATGATCAGTATAAGTGGAATATCAAATCCAACGGTTGGTTTCTCGAAATACCTATTTCAAGTTGGTTAGATGCACTGGGAGGATGAACATGAAATTTTCTTTTTAACGGCCATCTAAGTGTTTGCTGACTTTAAGCCAAATACTTACTAGAACATTAATTTCTGTTTATATACCAGTGGCTGATGAGCTGATGATAGCCAGAGTCATTTACGGCAGCATAAGCTTTAGCTAGCTGCCAAATGGAACCTTCAACACCACGTTCAGCTGGTGTGTATACTTTGTTTACGGCACCAGATTGATCACCATCTGGATGTGGCAAGCTTAATTCGATTGCCAGTGGCTTCAAAGTCCCATTGTCTTTCAACAAGAGAAGGGTCCTTGTGGCATAAGTCTTGGTGGAAGTTGTGTTTATCAGCCTCAGGTATGGCATCAGTGCATCATGGTGATCCAAAATGAACAGCTTGTTGTTCTTGATTGCCTGTTCAGAAGCACAAATTTCACTTGTTGATTATAAGATATCATATATAATTGTGTAATTGTGATTTTGAATATATACTTTCACCAGATCGAACTGATCCATTAAGGACCAATCCACAAATTAAAACGCGGAATACTCACCATCCAAGCTATCTATTTTTCACACAACCAATTTAATTATGTTGGTCCATTGCTTTAGATGGAAAGCTAGATTTGAGTGCATGGTCCGCATTTTAATTTGTGGAATGATTCTTAATGGATTAGTTTTGATATGATGACAGATTATTTCGGTTAAAACATTTAGGGCTTGTTTGGATAAGCTTCTACTTTCTGTTTTCTACTTTTAAAAGTTAAAAAAATGAAAGTTTTTTGTAATGCAAAATTTTGATAGTTGCTTTTAAAAGTCAAATATTTCATATTTGTAGTACTGTGAGAAACAGAAAGTAGAAGCTTATCCAAACGTGCCCCTAGCATCAAAGAAGTTAAGTAATTGATGAATGTTACCTCGTCTAGAGTTAACCCATTTAGGTTATTCTCTGTCTTCTTTGGTTATTGAACTAATTTGGTTTCCATATACTTTAGGATCTAGCTTGCTTGCTGGAGGGAACTCCTGCAGTTAAAAAAATTTATGAGCTATATATATATATATATATAGTCAGTAAAAATTAAAAACAAAATATTGACCATAATCCTCTGGCTGTCGAGAAGATCGATAAATTGAAGAAAATAAAATTTGGGAAATAAATTTAAGATTCCAAATTTTCTTTCGTTTTCATCTATTTTCTTGGCAGGAAATAGACCCATAAGAAGAATTTGTAATGGCAGCTTTAGTTTACTTGGAGACGACTGATGATCACAGGGTTTAGTCCAGCCAGCATTTCTCTTGCGAATTCTTCGTCAGTCCTCCATGCAGACTTATCCTCTGCACCATTATAATTAAAACATCATAATTTTATTTATAAGTATACCAAAATGTCAAGTGTAGAATATATAATGTACTTAATTGGAATAAAAAAGAAGAAGAGGAGAGTTGTATACACACACACACACAATACCTTTGATTACTTGAGGTATTGGAAATTTGAGTTGTTCACCATCCCTAAGAAGTTCACTGAGCATTTGCAAGAGAGTGTTTCCCCTCATCTCGTGGAGTGAATTAGGGTGATTGGGTCCTCCTCCATAGAGATCTAGTACATTTTGGAATGTGTCGAATTGTAGAGGTTTGATGCCACTTATAACATCTACCACAGGGATAAGGGTTTGAAATAGGGCTTTTACGCCATGTTTTACAAATTCTAACATCTTCAATTGCCCAAATCATTCATCCCTTGGAACATAAATGTTTAACCTCAGAAGATCAAGAAGTGGCAACGCGCTCTCGGTGTTAGGATCTGTAAGAAAATAGTAGAAGAGCAGTGAATTTGTGATCAAATGACAATATATAGATACTTAATTCTTTTTTATTAGCTGCAAGCAACACTAGTGGTGCTGATAGCTAGTCTTTTCGGATCCTGAATTTGCCATTGCTAATGGCTGAAAATAAAACTTAAGATTAAGAATTGAACCGGAAAAAACAAATTTAAATTTAATGTCAAATATTTAACCTGTGTTTGTTGGTGCTCGGCCTGTTCTTCCCCTGCGAGGATAAGGGAATTTAGTAGACCCTCCAAGAATTGGGCGTGCATATTTTGGACCCTTATCAGGATTTCCCAAATCGTTGTAGTAAGCATAGTCATATACCCGGTCCCATTCTTCAAGCTTTCCAGTTCCATTTCCTCTCAAGTTCACTAGTTCTTCTTCTCTGTACTTACGTAGCGGCACTGGCATTTCACCAGGAAGATATGTCTGTAACCAATGTAGTGAAATTTATATATGTAGTCTGTAACCAATGTAGTGAAATTTATATAATCTTAATTTTGTTGTTTGTAAAGCATTTTCCATCTCGTTTTATGTATTATGCATTTATGGCCGTCGATCTCCTTGTTTATATATGTAGATAATTTACCTGATTAGTGAAGAAAATACGGTCATATTTGTACTTCGAAGCCGGGTAAACCCAAGAATTGCAGACAAAGATGATCCGGCCGTGCCCAGGAACATCTTCAAGTGTGACGTTCTTAAGGTAAAATTCACTGTGATGGTTGTTTTTTATTATGAATGCCCCTGGAACTCCTATCTCTTTGTCCCAATCAAATGTGACCTTGAATAGTTTCTCCCCAGCCGTTAAACCAGTAAATTCAGTGCTGCAATCCTCTAAATTTGCTGGCTTTCCTTTCAACCCTTTTGTCACATACAAAAAGCACATTGAGTTCAAAATTTTTGTCGAAATTATCATTCAACAGGGAGTTTATTATAATGTGCACCTTACGCAAAGTGACCTCGGTAGGACTAATTGTAAAATAGATTTTGAAAAATCGGCCGTTGGATTAGATACCCATTTTGGTAATGGGAACTTAAATGGCATACCATTAGAGATGCGCTAACTATAGGACTAGAATATTAGAGGGATGATTAAATTAAGCACGTGCCATTCACATCTATTGGCGGTTAAATGATACAAAAGTGAAATCTAACATAAAATTTAGTCTATCCTGGTCCTGTTAGTATTTAAATTAAGCATGAAGCTAATAGATAATTGTGGGATATCATGCATGCCAAAAATTATGGTGATGCATTGTCAATATCTAAAAATATGGATCGTGAAAAACTGTGACTTTTACAAATTCTCATATTTTTGAGAAGTTGATGGTTGGATTATTGTGTAATTTTTGGCATGCATGACATGCATCTTATCAAATGGTCAGTTTTTCAAAATATGTATTCTACAATTATCTATTAGTTTTATGCTTATACTTTAGTTAAAGTAAGCATATGCTGTCTTTTTAAAATTTAGTAATTCTTTCTATAATTTACCAAAGTAAAAGAAAGAAAATACCCTTTTGAGTGCAGCTTTCGTGATTGACTTATATTTGAGAGGTGAGGTTCAGAACTTTTTGTCCTAATTACCTTGATTTTTTACAAATTCCTTTCTGTATCCTCATTCATGATTCTCTCTTTTTATTTTATATATATATATATATATATATATATATATATAGGAAGTCTGAGGTCAGGCCGGCCTCATTTAAAAAAAAATACGGTCACCCCATTTTGGGGGTGATGCAGGTCACAGTTTCACATTACGACCGTTGGATATTTTATTCAGGCAGTGCTTGTCATGCCTTCAAAAAATCACAGTGATCCGACGGTTGGTTTCTGTGAAAACTAACTTGGAAAAAAACTGTCATTTTTTTTATTATTTGAATTGCAGTTTTTTTCAAAGTTAATTTGCTCAGACACCAACCGTCAGATCACTGTGATTTTTTGCAGACATGACAAGCACTGCCTGAATAGAATATCCAACGGTCGAAATGTGAAACTGTGACCTGCATCACCCCCACAATGGGGTGACCGTATTTTTTTTAAATGAGGCCGGCCTGACTTCAGACTTCCTGATATATATATATACAGAAATTCTGTGATCAGGCTGGCTGCAATTTGAAAAATAAGGTCTTAATAAAACGGTGCCGTTTTGATGCCTGTTTCAATGAAAACCAGCTTTATTGCTGTATAAGTGACCCGCACGGATTTCAAAAAGAAAAAAGTGACAACTTTCAGTTCAAAACTCTCTCTCTCCTCTCCCTCCCGAACAAGTTTTCTCTCTCCTCTGCTCTCCCAAAAACCCCTTCCCTCTATTCTCTCTTATTCATTCGGTTCAGATAATAAATAAATAAACCTCACTGAACAAATCCTTCCATTCTTCATCTTCTTACGCTGGGTAAGAAAAAAAAAAGAGATGATTTTTTTTTCCCCTTGAAACTGAGCATGGAAAACAAAAAAGGAAAAAAAGTTTCAAGAAGAAAAAAAGGCACTCACTCTTCTTCAAGTGGGTATGGACTTCCTGAAATTGGGTATAAAAAAAAAAAAAAACACATCTTCATCTGAAACTGGGTATGGGAAAAAAAAAAGGTGCCTTTTTTTTTTTTTTTTTTGTTCCACTGAAACTAGGTATGGAAAACAAAAAACAAAAAATCACCTTCTTCTTTTTGTGAAAGCGGGTATGGAAAACAAAAATGTTGGCCATTCTTCTTGTTCTTTTTCTGATCAACCCAATTTTGTACAGAAAACACAATACTTCAACACCTCAAAAAAGCAAATATTTGAAAAGTTGGCCATTGGATTAGATATTATACTGGATGTTATGTATGTCAAAAATCACAGTGATCTAATGATTGATTTTTCAGAAATGTCACTGAAAAAAGCTATGACAATTTTCGGCTGACACAATTTTTCGCAATTTATATTTTGAGATGTTGACATCAAGTCACTGTGATTTTCGACATACATGACATTCATAAGAATATATATATATATAGGTCAGTTTTTCAATGTATCTCACAATTGTCTATTAGTTTTACGCTTACATAACTTATGTAAGCATATGAAGAATCGGGACTGATATAAATATACTCCTAGCAACATCACAAGATAAGTTGAAAGAAAAAAAAAAAAAAACTCACCAGGGTCGCCGTTAACAGCACTAATGAGTTGCAGAGACGTACTAATATCGCTCGAGTCCAAAACATTCTTCCTAACTAACACAACAGTCCCTTTGATCTTCTTGTTGCACTGATCACCACCCATCTCTTTTTCTTCAACAAGCTATAGGCAAACAGTATGGAGAGAGAGAGAGAGAGAGATGAAGTAGATTGGCTCTTGCCTCTTGGATTGGAAGGCATATTTATAAGGGAAAGGGAGGACTGTAACTGATTGAGAAGCTTCCCATAAATTTCAAAAACTAAAAATAGAGTAAAAATTATATTTGACTAATAAATTTTTTTTTTTTTTTTTTTTAAATAGAGAAGACTGTAAGAACCATGTTTGTCTAATTTCTTCGACAATAATATGAAATAAGATAAAAATATGAAAATCGACATTTTTTGTTTTTGGTTGTTTCGAACTCTGATAATAAAATATTATTTTTAGAATTTATGGCCAAATATGATTTCATATGTTTTTTTTTTTTTTTAATATTTAATTAATATTAAGAAAAAAAATGTATCAAAAAATAGGGTAAACCCTACCAAGTATTACGCCTTGAGACTTTATCATCAACTCTATAATATGGGGGATCCGCACAAAGTGCATCTTGCCAAGGGAGTTTTTTTAAAATATAGTGTTTGACGAAAACATTTTGATACGAATATGGTTGTTTCAAATAATTTTACAAAGTACTAGTAGCCGCTGTTGCGGATTTAAGATTCTATTTTTTTTTTTAATCTTTAAATTGGCTAAAACATATTTATGAAAAAATAAAATAGAAAATAGAAAATTATTTAAAACTGCAATTGCGGCTTCAAAAAAATCTTCTTTTAAAAAAAAAAAAATTATTTTATAATTTCACGTTAAAAGTCACAATTGTTTAGAGTGGCATTTATAAAAAAACCGACCGTTGGATCACTGTAATTTTTTGCAAACATGAAATTCATAAGAAATATATTTAATCCAACGGTCAATTTTTCAAAATTTGTTTTGCATTCAATTCTAGGCACGCCACCTTACACAATTTAAAATAAAATGCACATAATAAATTATAATAGACCCCTGAATAAACCAAATTTACAAATAAAGTGCACTTTATATTGATTAATCAGTTCTGCATTTTATCCATGAATTTTTCTTATTATACTATTTATCTATAGATTTGATTTAACCAGGGAGTGTTATAAGGTACTTTATGATAAATTTTGTTAGGTGGATTGCATTGCATAGAGCCAAATGCAGAGCCTTTTTTTTTTAAAACTGACGGTTGAATTAGATATACTTCTTATGAATTTCATTTTCGAAAAAAAATCACAATGATCAAATGGGTGATATTTTGAGAAACAAAAAAGTCATTATTTTTCATAATGACATTAGTTAGAATTGAACCACTAGATTATTATGAATTTTTGCGAGCAAAAAACTCATAATAAGTGTATTTAATTTAACAGTCAATTTTTAAAAATATATTATGCATTTGGCTCTATGTAGACCACTTTACACAATTTAGCGTGAAGTGCACCTTATGACACTCCCTAACTAAACCAAAACTACAAGTAAGTAATATAATAAAAAAAAATGTATGAATAAAATGCAGAATAGATTAATCAAGATAAAGTACACCTTATTTGTAGATTTGGTTTAATCAAAAAGTCTATTATAAATTGCATCTTACGGTAAATTGAGTAAGATGGTGTAATTAGAGCCAAATGTAGAACAAATTTTGAAAAGTTGACCGTTCGATTAAATATACTTATGAATTTTATGCTCGACAAAAATTACAGTGATCCAACATACAATTTTTTACAAATGTCACTCTAAAAAGTTGTGACGCTATTATGTTTCTTAATGCTGCAATTGCGGTTTTAAAATTTTTTCTATTTTCTATTTTATTTCTTCATAGATAAGTTTTAGCTGATTTAAAATTTTAAAAAATAAAGAAAATTGAAATTTAAAGCCGCAATAGTGGCTACAAGCACTTTTGTAAAATTATTTTAAGGGGAAAATATACTTTGCACTCCTGTACTAAAGGCCAAAAATACTTTGCACCTCTGTACTTCAAAAGTGAACAATTGACCCCCTGAACTTTCAAAATTTGGCAGAGGGACTTACGGCGTTTAATAATGAGGGCAGTTTACTATTATACTCATTCTAATAAAATAATTAATTTTGGATTGGGGAGTCGGGTCAAAACAACCCAAACGGTCTAGCTAAAAAAACCCAAAACAGTAAATATCCCCCTGATTTTGCCGAGATTGGTCCCTTCTCCGGTAAATATCAATTTGAAACCCCATGGGAATCGAGTGAGCAGGCAGGTAGCATCGTCAGCCCACGTTTCCATTTTCATCCGGTATTCTTCGGCAAATCAAGCAAACGATCACCGGATTTCAAACCCAGAATCGATATATTTATATATAAGGAGAGCATTCTTATATATAAATATAAATCATCTCATCCATTCAGGTCACCTTTATCTAGATGTCAGGTAAAGGAGAGCATTCTTCCAAAAATTCCCTTAAATTTCATCCTTTATCTATATATTTATATATAAGGATGAATTTTTCAAAATGATTTTTCGTTATAAATTCTGACTTTTTATGCTGTATGTGTTTGGAACTCGGATGGGAAAGGAAATGAAAAAATTGGAGAAAATTGTTTAGAAATTGATTCTTTTTTCTTTTCCAGCTTTTCTAAGATCCAAACAAAGGCTTAGATTTTTTTTTTTTAGTTTAAAATTTTCCTTCTTCTAATTTTTGGAGTTTAATTAAAATTAATAGGACTGTTGAAGAGTTCAAGAAAGGCCATGTCGATGCAGAGAACGCCTTGAACATTCCTTACACGTTCAACACAGCTAAATCTACCTTCCAACCTTAATAAAATTATTTCCTTTCCTTTTCTTTTTTCTTTTCCTTTTTTGTAGAAATTCCATTGAAATCAATGGAATTTTCATTTGATGATGGGGTTTCAAATAGGGCCCTTAGGGCATCTCCAATAGTGCATCCATTTTTTTTCCTTCAAAAGCCAAATTTTGAAGGAAAAATGTGTTTTTTTCATTTTTGGCTTTGGCTTTGAATGGAGTTGCTCCAATAGTGCATCTATTTCTTTTTGGCTCAACCACCTTCTTTCCACTTCTACCCTTATTTTTTTTTATCAATTACATCAACTACCCTTCATTCATTTGCAAGACTCCAACTACCATTATTTTAATTTATCAATAAACTTTTAATATTAAATTGATATTATTAAATTAATAAAAAATAATTATTACATATTTTTCATATTGTTGTACATATTCCAAAAATAATAAAAGAAAAAAACTCATTGGAGATGCCCTTAGGTTCAATAGGAAATAAAAGTAGAAGAGCATCTCATACTTGTACTCATAACTTCAGCAATGTTTTTGTCAATTGATTAATTAAACAGCTTGACCATCTTAACATTTTATTTTCTTACTACTAATAATAATAAATAGGTATTAATAAGTTAATTAAAATAAATAAATAAATAAATAAATCAGTAATATTTATTTACTACTAATAAATACTTTTCCTACTAATAAATGAGTATAAAAAAAATAAAAAAATCTGCCATTGATTATCTGGACACCCCCCAAATAAATAAGAAATTAATTCCTCTTCAGCCCATTCTATCACACACTCGATCCTCTCCTCTCAATTTTTTTTTTTTTTTTTTGGGATAAGTATCCTCTCCTGCATCTTCGAAAACCCACTACTGCAGCCGCACCCACATTCTCCTCTCCCTCTCCTCATCTCTCTCTCCTCATCTCTCTCAGCATCTTCGAAACCCACACAACCCACTTCCACCAAAGCCAAAAAACCCACTTCCACACCCTCTCTCTCCTCATGATCGAAACCCACAAAACCAAGCCGTCAAACTCGCAGTCGTCGGTGGCGTGACTGGCGGCCGATGATCGGAGCGGGGCCCGATGATGCTCGCGGCGACCGACTTGGCATGACTGGGGCCGATGATGCTCGCGGCGACCGTTTTGGCATGACTGCGGCGCAAACGAGTGGCATCTGGTTCTGATTGCACAGAGGTAAGTTTGCAAAATTTTTTTTTTATTTTTTTCATTCTTGATTATTGGCATCTGGTTCTGATTGCACGAGTTTTTTTTTTTTTTCATTCTCTGTTCCACTGTTTGTTTGCTGAGAAAATAGATTGGAAAATGACTTCTTGAGTTTTTTTGTTTTATAATTTTTTTTCCCCTTCTCTGATGCTGTTTGTTTGCTGAGAAAATGATGGGAAAGTGAGGGAAAGTGAGGGGAATCATCCAACCGTTTTGTTGGTTGATGAGGGCAGTATGGACTTTTGATCCATTTGCTGATTTTGGATGCTGCTACAGTTTCCTTCAAATTTGCCCAAATTTGAATGCCCACTGTAGCTCCTTCAGATTTAAAGGAAAGGTTTGGATGCACCACTGGAGTGGTGTTTTTGCTTCAAAA
>JAESVK010060059.1:0-13175 GCA_017140935.1 Hamamelis virginiana
TTAATTGAAGGGCAGACTGACGGGAAATTTTGCTGAAGCTGGATCTATTCTCACCTCCCTCCTATTCTTCTCTTTATAAAACTCTCTCAAGCATCAATTATGAGAGAAGAGAAAAAGAAAAAGCTAGATCCGGTTTTCACGGATCATGGTCGGCTGCCGACACTCGTGATAATCCTGTGTGGGCAATCCCATGCTACAACTGATTGATTTCACATTGATTTTTACCTGCAATGCAAAACAACAGCAAACCAATTACGCGCACCTGTTCCACACAACTTTAATCTAAAATAAAGATAAAATTAAAAACAAGCTAAAATGCTACTCTTATGCGATAATTGCAACAATTCTAAAATAACTGAAAAGCACTAAAATGACCCAATTAACCTAATTAACATGCCTTTAGAGCTTTAACAAAGCTTACTTTGAGGTTTAAATTTCGAAAATTGTAGCACTTATCACACCCCCCAACTTAAACTTTGCTAGTCCTCAAGTAAAGCAAAAAAAAAAAAAAAAAAAGGAAATAAAAATGTCACTTTCGCAGGGAATCGCGATTGCATTTAGCGTATGCAATAAGCCTTTAAACCCCTAGGTTACCCCTAGTGGACGAGTTGTAGTCTCGTGAGGGTTTGCAGAAATGATGCCCACAAACATGTAGAAGCTTTCTCATGTACATCAATAGTATTTCCCAGTTTATGACATTTCACTAAAGACAAAGTCATGAGTTTTCATCACTTTAACAAGAAAATCAGTCAGAGTTCAAAATACTATCAAAAAGATAACTCAAGCTATGATATTCAAAATTCAGAGTGTGTGTGAAAATTAGCCAACAAAATATACCTTCAATTGTAAAGCTTACACCACTCGAATTTCTATCAAAATTGTAGTTTTGACTTCAAATCTCACCAGGATAATCCACTCATGAATAATTCGCTTAGAGTTAGGTGAAATTATATGTACTCTCATTATGCGAGGAGAATTTATGTATATCAAAAGCAAAGTATGTCTCGCATATTAATTCATTTTGAAAAACGCTGATAAGAACAAAATATGAGTCTCATGATAAGAATGTTAAATACTGAGAAAAATATATGCCATCAAATTATGTTCGAATCATTTCCGATTTCCAACTCATACCAATTTTAATATCAGGTAGGACTTTATGGGCTTAAAATTGCTTTTGGTTCAAAGATGGAAAACAAACAGATATGTGATGGTTTAAAATTTAGTTGAGGTTATTTACCCAACCATCACATAAACATATTCTATAATTGAAGAAATCACCTAAACATAAAAACAACACCCAACCCATAGTATAGAAAATATTGTACCAAGCTTTCTTAGCAGACTTAATCTTTTCAAGAAAATCGGAATCATCAAAGGTCTATCTACTTATTATTATTATTATTATTATTATTATTTTTTATTCCTTTTCTTTTTCTTTGACAAAGGCATTCCAACTCCTTTGTCTCCTTTTATTCAGATTTTTTTAAAAAAAAAAACTAACCTGCTTAGTTTAAAACTTGGTACTTACCATACTGAAAACACCAAATGAAAATACTCAACACACACTACATTGTTTTCATTCAAGAATCTTTTCACCTAACTTTTACTCTGGGCTTCCTAAGCTGCGCAAGAAAAGAAAACTTTAAGGCTCAAATTAGGTGCTAGCGGCACTGTAATATTGAAAGAATTTAAGTTCAAATTTCAAAGATGGCCTACAATCATTTCTTAAAAGCTGGTATAAATTTTCCACTTTCCATGATGATTTTTTTTAAATACTTGACATAATTTATTCTCACCATTCAACCAAAACAAAGGATTAATGAGACTATTCAACAGAAAATACTGCGCTTTCGAAGAAATTGTTAAGAGTACCGGTAAAATAACCCTCCAATAAAAGAATGGTTCAACAACTCACAATTGTTACATGTCTCCACTATTTTACCTCAAGATTTCCAACCAATGTTCACTAATCATTTAAAAACATATTCATATGGCTAATAGTGCAGAAGAATTCTAAATTTGATTACAAATCATGAATTAATCCAGAAGATAGTAAATAAAACTAAAACTTAATTTTCAAGTTGAAGCAGTAATATTCATAACTAAAGACTTCATCATATGCATAAAACACAGAATTACTTATGATATTTATGAGATTTTTTTTTTTTTCAAATTTCTTTTTTTAAAATTTTTTTTTATAAACCAAACTAAATCCTCCCCCCTAACTTAAATCAAACATTGTCCTCAATGTGGAAAAAAGAACACACAATATAATACAAAAGATAGAACAAATATATACAATAACAGCTGTGTACAAATATTTACAAAATATTTACAGAAAATGAACATGTGTCTAACTTTGATAACACTCAGACTACACGACTTGACTCTCGATCTCAAATATCGAAGACTTCCAAATAAATTGGAAAATCAAAAAGAGTGACGTGCAAGGTTCTTCCTCACTAAACACTGGATTCTCGAAGAATCCCCCCTTTAACGGGAGCTATTACTCTCTAGCAGAGATATCAACTCACCATTTTCGAGAAAATACAACCCATAACATGGTATTGCCAATTAGTTGGCACGTTGCTAGGATATTTCGTTCTTTTGCGCTGGTGGTGACCGATATTTTCAATAAATATAAAACTATATACAAAATTTCCACAACAGAGAACTTGAACTGAAAGATCAGCAAGTCGGACCAAGATGCTTTCATTCCTTGATGTGGAATCTTTAGAACTTCATTGTCGTCGGATGATGAAGTATCTAAAGATGTGGAGCTGTAACGTACTATTTTATCATTGGTTGCGGGAGAATATTATCTCCAAGAATACATATTACAATATGGAGACTTGGAGACGCACCTTGAACATACAGGCGGCAAAACATCCTGGTTGATAGAATTCCAAACAGGAGCAACCTCAAAAAATATACGTGTTTTAGATATGAAAAACCTGCCTTCAAAATGGAGACAATCATGAACTTGCATAACAGGAGGTTAGCAAGTATTGATAATCTACGTGAAGCAAAAACACATGATGGTGCTTGGACAGTTTTTCATATCTAGGAGCTTAGCAAGAATTCATAATCTACATAGAAATTGGCAATTTTGAGTGTATGGTTTGTAGCACTCTTCCATCCTCTTCATCAATAGATGTTGATGATGATGACACTGTGAGGTTTTCAAGAAGAAGAAACAACACAGAATGAACCAACGAACACTGTATGAATGTTGGACTGGTTCTGGTGTTGTTGGTTCTGAGCCACCATCACAGTGATGAGAAGAAAGAGGCAGCTGTGGTAAAAGGATAATCGCCCATAGGAATGACATGAAAATGGGTATCACGATTTTGAGTCTACCTTATCACAAATGGACGACATGTTAAATAAGAAAACCCAACTTTTGTAAACTATGATCAAAGAAATTAGAGCTCTTGAGATGATATGAAAATACCAGAAATTTTCACAAGACATGAAACTACAGAACATCTTTTCGAATGGAGAAAGAAGCACATTAGACTGCTGAATCATGAAAAACATGGGATCGGGGATGGATATGGCAAATGACAGAAAACTAATTTAAAGAGAAACTATAACACACTGAAAACACATATGCACCGTCGCACACTAGAACACACAGACACAAAACAAATCTGACTGAAAAGATTAAGTTCGAAAAAATTTGGCTCAGAGCAGCGAAAGTCGTGCTGCTTTAATGCTTTGACAGTGGGTACTGTAGAGCTTTTTGAAAATCAGAGACGATAAACGCCTACGCTCTGACAGTCTATGGATCAGAGACTATTAATGCCTGCGCTCTGACAGTTTGAAAACCAGAGACGATTAATGTCTGCGCTCTGACAGTCGGTAAGGCTACTTTATTTTTCTTTGAAAAAATCATCCCGCGGCCGAAAATTTCAGACTCCTTTTTGACAAAGAAGGAGATTCGACAGAGAAAAAGAGATTTCTCTGACACCTCCGCATGTCTTTGAAATCGTACAGAGCGATCGTATGACCGAGATTACTCAGATTGAATGAACGGCTGAGATCAAATTAAGATAGACAGATGTTGGGGTTTTGCTTAAAAGAGACATGCGAGTGTGAATACACCTAGACTTAATCAAAATTTGACATTTTCAGAAAACACTTGCTAGACTCACTCAATGGCTTCATCATCCCCTTGTGCTCTTAATTTGAATCTCACACTTGGGGTTCAAACACACGACAAAACTTCAACTTCCCAACCCATCATCAATACTCCTAGTTCCTCTGGAAGGTCTGAGAGTACTCAAACACCAGTCATCACAGATGACACTGTTATTAGTAGTACTTATTCTCAAGTATGGAACTTGGCCGTACGGTTACAAATGAAATCAGCTGAAGTACAGGCCAAAACAAATGAAGTCTGGTCCTTGCAACTGGAGGTTGCATTTTTGAAGAGATTACAGCTAAACTCTCATCGGGCCTTGCAATTAAAAAGGTCTCGAATAAAAGATCTAAAGACATCTATGAGACTTCTCGAATCGAAACTTGCAAAGATGGAAAAGCAGAAGGAACAAAGCAGAACAATACATCAAAAGCGCACAACAAAAAGTATATAAACAAGATGTACTATTGTTCCTTTTTTTTTTTTTTCAAAATTTTAACATATATATATATATATATATATATATATATATATATATATATATATATATATATATATTTCTATTTCTATTTCTATTTCTTGTATGTTAGTAAAAGTACTCTTACATAGATAACATAGCAGTTTCTAGTCGGCTTTTGTCGTCCTAGATGCGTTCCACAGAAAGTCACCCAGAATGAGGTTGGTCTTACATTGCCAGACAATTCCGTCTCTCCGGTCACACTAATGATCATTCCGGTTCCGCAACGCCGCTCAATTGGACAATCCTCTCAATCTACACCGAGTCTATGTTTCGCTCCTTAGGTAAAACTAGTTTTTGGGCTGATGGAGACATCTTCCCTGGTATGCCAAGTACCCTGGTGAATGCACGCTATGGCTCAAGACTAATACTAAATCGCACAACACACACAGATCTAACTATAATACCACTCCCCCCAACTTAGATAAAATTATCTTTAATGATGAGATGATATATAACAAAGCAAACAAACAAACAAAGCAAAAAGAAAAACAAACATGGGTTTCCTCCCAAGAAGAGCTAAGTTTTACGTCTTCAGCCAGACGACTGTTTCTAAACTAAACACTTTTATACACAGGGTCAATTAAGTCAACAGACTCGACCAACAAACCATCTTGAATCATATCTGTCTCAAGCTGACTTTCAATGCAAGGCTTAAGCCTTTGGCCATTTACAGTAAACATCATCCCAACATGGGGATCAAAAATTTCTACTGCACCATTAGGATAGACTTTTGATACCACATAGGGCCCATCCCATCGAGACCTTAGTTTACTAGGAAATAATTGCAATCTTGAGTTGAAAAGCCATACTTTTTTGTTTGGTTCAAAAGTTTTTCGGCTTATGTGTTTATCATAAAACTTTTTCATTTTTTCTTTGTAAATTTTTGAACTTTCATAAGCCTCATTGCGAATTTCCTCTAGTTCACTAAGTTGCAATTTACGATGAGACCCTGCTTCTTTCATTTCAAAATTAAATTTACGAATAGCTCATAGGGCTTTGTGTTCTAATTCGACAGGAAGATGACATGGTTTACCATAAACCAATCGGTAAGGGGACATGCCAATGGGAGTTTTGTAAGCTGTTCGGTAAGCCCAAAGTGCATCCGTGAGGCGCAATGACCAATCTTTACAATCAGGCCTAACCGTTTTTTCAAGAATATGTTTAATTTCCCTGTTTGACACTTCCACTTGCCCACTAGTTTGTGGATGGTAAGGAGTTGCTATTTTTTGCGTGATGGAGTATTTATTCAAAAGTGCTGCAAAGTGCCTATTGGTAAAATGAGAACCTCCATCACTAATTATGGCTCTTGGACATCCAAATCTAGAAAACACATTTTCCTGGAGAAATTTTACTACCACCTTGTGGTCATTTGTCCTAGTTGCTACAGCTTCTATCCATTTTGACACATAATCCACTGCAACTAAGATGTATTCAAATCCATGAGAAATTGGAAATGGGCCCATGAAATCAATACCCCACACATCAAAAATTTCGACAATTAAAATTGGGTTAAGAGGCATCATGTTTCTTTTTGAAATGGAACCCATCTTTTGACAGTTTTCACATGACTTACAGAAGTCCATGGCATCTTTGAACAAATTGGGCCACCAGAACCTGATTGTACCCCAATCATACCATTCAACTATGATATTACTATGTTCTCTTATATATATAATTGTTAATAAATAGCGTTTTATATGAATATCTGTACAAATTGGGTTTAAATCTCTGTTTCAAGAAATATGTGCAGATTACATTAAATAAAGTCGTCACCGATGAAGCCCTGAAGAGCATCTCGAATCAAAGGAACGTCCGAAAAGGATCCACAGCAGCCGAGGGAAGTACCAAAAGAGCAGACGTTGAATTCTGCAAGAGAAGTCAACATTTGACCTTGACTATCGATAGCCAAGATTCGCTATCGATAGCTCCTCTATCGATAGCGAACCTTCGCTATCGATAGCCAAGGGCGGCTACGGGCATAGAAGATATTTTAGGATATTTTGAGGGCATTTTGGTCTTTTACCTTTTCCTTCTATAAATAGAAGTGTAACGACGACGTTTTGAGGGTTCATGACTTAAGCTCTGAATCATTACTCTGCTATTTTAATTCAAGTTACAGTTTATTTTCGCATTTTATTCGGTAGTTTCAATTTTCAGCAATTTCCAATTCTGCCATTTTTCTTTCAATGCCTGACTCAATTCTCACTTGAGGATTGTTCTATCCGATTAAGTCTTTAATTTCAGTAAATTCCGATTCTGTTATTTTCCTTTTTATGCATGGCTCAGTTCACACTTGAGAACTGTTCTTTACTTTTTCCGTCTTTTTCTTTATTTACTTAAGTCTTTTCTTTTCTTTATTTACTTCAGTCACTTTTCTTTATTTATTTCTGCCATTTTCCTTATTTATTCAGTCATTTAATTACCGCTTTTATTTCTTTTTCCATCCCGTGAACCCTTAAAGCTTGTCCTGGATAAAGGATATTCTCCTCCAGTGATGTGTAGCTAATACTCCAAGCTTGGGTGAGGATGAAGTTGGATTCATTTTACAATCCTATTTTATAAACATCCCTCTATTTGTATTATGTGATTGCATAGTTGTGAAGGTTTTACCGCACACTATTGCCAAATATAATATCATATAATTGTACATCTGTGATTGCAATTATATAATTATGCAATGGTTCTTATTGGTGTGAATACAAACCAGCTTGCTTTATTCCTCATTTAAGGTGGATAGCGATATTCCATTCTTTTCGGGGATAAACTTGCCGGTCCTGTATTCATAATCTTTTTGGGACTTCCTTCTTGTAGTTGGAAGAACCACCATACATAATTACTATAGTGAGGATTTTATAAACATAAATTGTATATTTGATATTCAATGGGCTTCTCACCCAAGTTCCGCTCAATCCACCAACTTAACTGCAATTTTTTACTAAGCTTTATTTAATTACTACGTTTTCGCTTCGACCCAATCGGAGCAATTACCACCAACCAATTTAATTAACAATATTCTTTCCGCTTGAATTGATTCTAAAAAGTCTTTTAGTATAAACCTGCATTTCCCAGTGGTTCGACACCCGTGCTCACTAGTCACAATCGAATTGAGATTAATTGTCACGCGGTTTTATAAATTATTAATCTTGATCGTTGACGAGGAATAATCTCCCTCGTCGATTGAGTCGATCAGAACCCACACTGAAGTATTTTAGCAGCAGTCTTTTTACCACTAAAGTGTCCACCACAAGCTAGAGTGTGACAAAACTTTAACACATCACCAACTTCATTTTCAGGGATACAACGACGAATCATTTGATCCGCACAGTATTTAAACAACACAGGATCCTCCCTGATATAGTATTTAATTTGGGAGAAAAATCGATCCTTTTCATGTTTCGACCACCCTGAAGGTATAAGACCTGTTACAATGTAATTTACAATATGCACATACCATGGTAATGAAATATGAGTTACTGCAAACAACTGTTCATCAGGGAAAGAGTCCCTAATTGGTACATGTTCATTATCCTGTTCTGCCAATATCCGAGATAGATGATCAGCGACCAGATTCTCAGATCATTTTTTATCCTTAATCTCAAAATCGAATTCTTGTAAGAGAAGAATCCATCTAATCAATCTTGGCTTAGTCTCTTTCTTTGCAATAAGGTACCTCAAGGCGGTATGGTCTGAGAAAATAATGACTTTAGATCCTAAGAGGTAAGATCTAAACTTGTCCAAGGCGTAGACAACAACAAGTAATTCCTTTTCTGTAGTGATATAATTCAATTGAGCATCAGAGAGGATTTTACTTGCGTAATAAATGACATGGGGAATTTTGTCTACCTTTTGACCTAACACAGCCCCCACAGCATAATCGGACGCATCACACATGATTTCAAAAGGTAGCGTCCAATTAGGGGCTCTCATAATTGGAGCAGTACTCAACAGAGAACGAAGTTCCTCAAAAGCTTTTTGACACGATTCATCAAAGACAAATGAGGCATCCTTAGTAAGCAATCTACACAAGGCCCGAGAAATTTTGCTGAAGTCTTTAATGAAACGTCTATAGAAACCTGCATGTCCAAGGAATGACCTAATTTGCTAGACTGTGGTAGGAGGAGGTAATTTATCAATTAATTCAACCTTAGCCCTATCCACCTCTATTCCTTGACTCGACACAATGTGTCCTAATACTATTCCCTTTTGAACTATAAAATGACTCTTTTCCCAACTTAAGACTAAATTAGTGTCACAACATCTTTTTAACACCTTATCCAAATTTTTCAGACAACAATCAAAAGATGAACCAAAGACAGAGAAATCATCCATAAACACCTCTAGAAAATCTCCAATCATATCCGAAAAGATAGCCATCATGCATCTTTGGAAAGTGCTTGGAGCATTACACAAACCAAAGGACATTCTCCTAAAAGCAAAAGTGCCAAAAGGACAGGTGAATGTGGTTTTCTCTTGATCCTCAGGGTAAACAGCGATTTGGTTATATCCAGAATAACCATCCAGAAAGCAATAGTAGCTTTGCCCTGCTAATCTATCTAAGATTTGGTCAATATATGGAAGTGGAAAGTGGTCTTTCCTTGTCTTGGAATTCAATTTTCTGTAATCGATGCAAACGCGCCATCCCGTGGTGGCACGAGTTGGGACTAGAATACCCTGTTCATTTGCTACAACTGTGATTCCATACTTTTTAGGCACAACCTGTGTAGGTGCTACCCACTCACTATCAGAAATGGAGTAAATGATACTCGCATCTAACAACTTTACTACTTCTTTCATTACTACCTCCTTCATGTTGGGATCGAGCTTTCGCTGCATTTCCCGTGAAGGCTTGACTCCCTCCTCTAGGTAGATACGGTGCATGCAAATGGATGGATCAATACCCTTTAGGTCCGCAACCGCCCAACCTATAGCTTCCTTATGTTTTCCTAATACCTTCATGAGTTGACTCTCTTGTTCTTTACTTAAGTTTGCAGCAATGATTACTGGAAGAGTATCATTTTCACCTAAAAAGACATACTTGAGGTGAGCGGGCAAAGGCTTTAACTCAAGTTTAGGTGCAACCTCTAAAGACTTTGGCATAGGAGAGCTAGCTATTGGAGGTAACAATTCAACTTTAGGCTTCCAATGTAGGTCGCCTATGACATGAACATATTCTTTGACTTGATTGACTTCAGGAAAAAATTCATCTATATCACCTTTTTCAGACTGAACATAAACTAGACAAGTCTCTAACGAACCCTCTGCTAAGATGACAGGTAAAGTTTCAGCAATGACCTCATCAAGGAGGTCAACAACAACATAACAATCCTCAAAGTTATGAGGATGTGTAGCAGCTCGGTAGACTTGGAGTTTAGCTTTTAAGTTTCCAAACGAAACTTCCATTACACCTTCCTTGCAATGCAAGACTGCATTAGCAGTTACCAGAAGAGGTCTTCCTAGAATAACAGGGACTTGGGGGATGGAGTTAATTTCAGATTCCATGTCAAGGACTATAAAATCTGCAGGAAATACAAACGACTCAATCTTAACCAAAACATCTGTTAAGATACCCCGTGATGTCTTAGTTGACCTATCTGCGAATTGTAAAATGGTAGGTGTAGGTGTAGGTGTAAGTTCTCCAAGTTCCAACTTTTCATACACAGAGTATGAAAGAATATTCACACTAGCTCCAAAGTCAACTAAGGCCCTATCAATATAGTGCGATCCTAGAAAACATGGAATAGTGGGTGTTCCTGGGTCTTTCCTTTTTATCGGAATATGATACTGAGCTACTGTACTAGCTAGCTCAATAGTGACTGATGATGCATTGGACAAGAGCACCCGCTCTTTTCTTTGCTGGGTACACAATTCTTTAAGAAATTTGGCATATGACGGAATTTAATTAATAGCATCAAGAAGTGGAATATTAATATGCACTTGTTTAAACACTTCAAGTATGTCCTGTACAGCCGTTCCTTTCCTAGCTCTCCTTGTTGGTGCAACAAGAGCTGAAGGAAATGGAGCCTTCGGTATGTACTCTATCACTGGATCCTTACTCACTTTAGATGAAAAATTATCTTTTTGTGAATTATCTTCCATCCCTTGTTTTCCTATTCCTGACTCTTGGTCTTTCTTCTTATTCCTCACTTTTCTCTTGACTTACCTCCTTAGAACTCTCGCTATACTTTTCTCTAGGGGACGAACTATCTTTTTCAGGTTTGTCAAAATTGTCACCCCAACCCGTAGGGATAATTGGTTCTTCAGATACGGGTGTAAGCTTCTTGGGGTACAACACATAATAGTCAAACTTTCTACTATGTTCACCTAACAAATCTACTTCAGGATCACCTGCCTCATATCTCTTTTTCAACTCCTTCTGACTAGTCCTAGTATTTATTGGCTAAACTATTTCCCCAACCCTATTATCTATCACTCGACCACTACGCAGGGTAGTCACAGCCTTAACTTCAACATGTTGTGGGTTTTGTTCAGATGATGAACACTCAGCAACATATGCACCTTTTGGATTGCTAATGGGCTGACTCGGAAGTTTTCCATCCTCGCGATGGCTAAGGTTTGAAGCTAACTGACCAATTTGAGTCTCTAGCTTGGCTATTGACTGGGAATGAGAGTGAAGCAGTTGTCTATCAGCCTCAAGATTTTTTAAGGCATTTAGAACTTGATCTTCAAAACCTTAACTTTTTTGGGCTTGGGCTTGGTTCTGAAATTGAGGAACAAGAGATTGATTAACACCCTGACTCTGATTTTTGTACTGAAGATGAGGTTGTCTATATGGTGGAACATTATTTGAGTTACCATTTTGGTAATTCGGCCTTGGTACTTGGGAGTACGACACATTGGAATTTCCATTGGGCTTTTGTGCTTGCTGCCCCCATTGGAGGAACGGATGATTTTTCCAACCAGGATTGAAAGTATTTGAATATGGATCATTCCTAAGGTCTATAAAACTTTGGGCAATATTAACTTGTTGAACAAGATCAGGATATTGCCCAGCCAAAGGACACTCTACAGTCTCATGAGTCATTTCATTACAGATGATACAAATTTCATTAACTTGACGCACTGGATAATGATCCCTGGGCAGCTATCAACTTATCTAACTTTTTAGACAATTCCTCTACCTGCTGAGTAACAACAGTTGATTGTTGTACCTCATACATTCCACCTTTTTTAGGTGGTGGATCTCGATTATTTGTTAAATTCATTGATGCCATGTGCAATGAATCCTCACTCAAAATTTCAAACAATTCCCATGCTTCCTCAGCACTCTTCCTAAGAATTGCCCCCCACTTGCAGCATTTATTAACTGTTTGTCCCTATCACCAAGTCCTTGAAAGAAGGCCTGGACAATCTGCCATGTGGCGATGTCATGGTGTGGACATAATCTCAAGAGTTCTTTCATTTGTTCCCATGATTCATAAAGGACTCACCATCTTTTTGAACAAAATGAGTAATTGCATGACGTATTTGGGTGGTCTTCCCTATTGAATAAAACCTAGCAAGAAATTTCTTTTGAAGCTCCTCCCATGTAGAAATGAGAATTGGGACTCTAAGGAAATTAATCCAATGTTTAGCTTTATCTTTAAGGGAGAAAGTAAACAGAAACATTTTCAAAGCATCTGGTGTGAAACCTTGAATTCGAATGGTATTACAGATTCTCTCAAACTCTGTGAGATGGTCATAAGGATTTTCTCTTTCTAGATGATGAAAATTAGGGAGCATTTGGATTGTTGAGTGCTTAATCTCATAGATTAAATTCTCTATGTTGGGAATTCTCATGCAAGAAGGCGGATTGTATGTATTCGGGAGAAAGTGATCCCGCAAAGTCATAGGTGGAATTGGAGCATGTGGAGTAGCCACACTTTCAATCTCACCTATTGGCTCCATCATATTTAATTGTGGTAAAGTCTTAGGGTCAATGGTTGATCTAAGTCTTGCTCGAGCAGCCCTCAAAGTAGCTGCTAACTCAGGGTCGTAAGGAGATAATTTCAGCCCTAAAGATCTTCTACCATGCATACAAACCACATAAACACAATAAAACAACAAAAAGAAAAACACACTAAACTAACCTATCTCCCAAAACTACAACTAACCCAACAACAAAAATAACTTTTTTTTTATTATTTTTTTATTATTTTTTTAATTTTTAATTTTTAATTTTTTTATTTTATTTTATAAATATATACAATCAAAATAAATTTACTCAATCGTTTTCATTTTAATAATCCCCGGCAACGGCGCCAAAATTTGATCGCTGGAAATACGGGAGGTTAAATTCCGTATTTACGGTCAATATTATTTCATTTATAATTTACCTATGTTTAACCTCAATTCGAAGAGAGTGGTAAGCACGGGTGTCGATCCACAGAGACTAGTAAAGAAAATCGGCTAAGTCAATTCACTTTTGGTGAAAGAGACATTTCCCATTGGGTAAATTTGGTTGGTTAATTGATTTTTTTTAACAGTAATTGCAAGTCAAACATATAAAAA
>JAESVK010060063.1:0-15580 GCA_017140935.1 Hamamelis virginiana
TTTTGTCTTCCGCTGCGATTCCATGTTTTTCGAACGTTTCCTTTCAGAGTGCCCAAAGACTTTACATCTGCTGCATCTAGAGGGTTTCCAAGGGAATTCAAACAAAATATTGGCAGTAACTCCTTGACCCAAATCATACAACAAGGAATTAGGGATTTCCTTATCAGCATCAATTTCCACACAAATCCTCGCGAAATTATCCAAATCAACGAAAAGAGGATTACCCAAGGTGCTACCAATAAACTCCAAACCTTCAATAGAGCGAAGAACTATAGGAAGGTTTTTTAAGTTAACCCAAACAGGGATTTTTGAAAAATATTCCTTCTCCAGAATCATACCAACATTCCACCTTTTTATCACCATAAGCTTCCCAGCAATGAAGGTAGGTTCACCATTCAAAATATTAATCAAAGCAGATTCATTATCGAACTTGAATAGAAAGAATCCCGGTTCAAGCTTGATGGTTTCTAACACATTATTTCCCCAGGCTCTTTTGAGATTAATCAGGTGCTACTTCTTATGGAAGCTAAGAAATGGAGTTTAGAAGAGCTTGCAACTGTTCTATGCAATCAGATCCGTGAGGGGGTGAACTTGCAAAGATGCTCTGTTATCAAGCAAGGCCTTGAAGCATTACTTGCCCGTGATGGTAGGGCTTTGGCTGATGGCAAAGAGCTTGATTCCATTTTGAAATCTAGCATTCTAGCTGGTAGTGTCGGTGAAGGCAGAGAGGGTGATGCAGTCGATGGTGATAATAATGTTTATAATGATAGTGGCAACTTGTTTAGTTGCTCCTGTGGTTTAGAGGATGTATGTTCTAAATGCCGTGATAGTGATGATGAAGATTCGCAGTCCTTAGGCAACGAGTTGGTAAAGCAAACTGATGTCACGCTGCTTGGGATTAATCCCACTATTTCTAGTGTTGACATAAATGCGGGAATCAAGGATTTTGCAGCTGTTACAGTAGCTGTTACAGAAGCTCCTTGTCCAGCTGTTGTTGTTGAGAGCTTCATTTCAGCTTTGGAAGATGGGACTACTGATGAAACCGAGCATGATTCCCCTCAAGCTCGTAGGGGTGGTGGTTATTCCGGTCATGCTGATCAAAGGAGGGGAGCTTATCTTTTGGGATCTGATTTTCCTCCTCTAAAGCCATCTAAGCTTGGTTTGGAAAAGAAATCCTTTCCTTCTGTTTGGAGTAAACCTAAAGCAAACTTGAAGAAACTTGTGAAGAAGGATGTGGGTATTGCTTCTAATGGTATGTTTGCAATTCCTGAAGCTATTATTGAAGCTAGTAAGAAATTATGGGAGTTTGCATTCGTGGGTCACATTTTTGATAAAAATTTGCCTTTCTCTTTGGTGAATGATTGGGCAAGTTGTACTTGGGGTGATGATGTGATTGAGACTATCAAGCTTGAACCGAGTTTTTTTCTTTTCAAAGCGAGTAATAAATCAGCCCTGGATAATATTTTGAATGGCGAACCATCTTACATTGCTGGAAGGCTTATGGTGATCAAGCGATGGCAATATGGGATGGTTTTAGAAAAGGAATATTTTTCTAAAATTCCAGTTTGGATAAATTTTAAAAATCTGCCAATAGTCTTGCGCTCTATTGAAGGTTTGGAATTTATTGGTAGTGTGGACACCCCATTTTCACCAATTGTTTTATCATATGTTTATGCAAATGATTAACTTGAAGAGTTAATCATTTGGTGGAGAATTGGACTTGTAAAGACCAAGTTTCCCAAACTGCATTTTTCGAGGAAAAGGAATACTTCATTATTTCATGTGTACATTTGAATTGGAATCAATTCATTTGTATTGCATTTGACTTTTAAGGTGTCTTAGAACATCCCTGTAAATTTTCATGTCATTTCGATAAGAGCTCGCTAGGCAATTAGGGTTTTTGCGACTTGAGGGGCATTTTCGTCCTTTTTCTCGTATAATTTCCGAATGACCTTCGAATTCGAAACAGACTGTTTCATGGGGTTTATATGGATGTGAGGAGTGTATTTGGAGTGTCAATTGAACTTTTGTATGGTTGGAATGGATTCACCCAAAATTGATCCTACGGGCAAGAATGAGCCGAATTAGGGTTTTATTCAAATTGACCGTGAATTGGTCGTTTTCACCTAAATCAAAGATCTTCAAAATACGTTTTCAAGTACCAATTTCATATTAAAACTATGTTTTTGGAAATGGTTTGAGCCTAATTGATCAATTTTACAAAACAAGGAATGGTTATATGACCAAATTTGGTACAACCGGGTCAATCGGCTAGCTTTTTACTAAAACCCTTGACCATGGCCAAGTATTTTTGACCCAAAACCCTTCTAGGAATGTAGAGGATTAAAACACGGTCGTTTTGACACCTGTCTCATCGAATTTGGATTCAAATTGAGCAAGATATGGCAAAAATACGAAAATCCCTTGAAAATAGGGTAAATTGGGGGAAAGTCACCTGGTGACCGTCCAAGCTAGGACGGCCATCAGGATGGTCGAGTTCATTTTATGAATTTGGAAAGTTTGGGACTCTCCCACCCATTTTGCCCGACTTTGTTCGATTTTTTTGAATAAATTCGAACTTGTTTCAGCTTGCAAACCCTAGGATGAACTATTCTAAACCCTAGGATGAGTTTTAGATGAATTAATCCCAACCATTCAAGGTTTTTAACCCTAACTCTATAAATACACTTTGATAGAGTTAGAGGAGAAAATGTTCAAGAGGTTAGAGAGAGGCTACTGCATTTTGGTTCATCATTCAAGGGATAACCAGAGGAAAAGAAGAAAATGAGAGGAAGGATTAAAGCTTTGAAGCTTGAAGAAGCCAAGAAGGAAGAAGAAGGGTAAGTGTTCTATCCTAGTCTAGTTTCCTTGATTTTTTATATAAATCTCTTGTGCTATGGTGTAAGTTCTTTTGATTTTCTTTTGTTTTTTTTTTTTTTTTTGGATAATTAAGAATTTATTGATCCAAAGAGGGCAAAGCCCAAAAGAACAAAGAACGAAACCGAGGCCACAAAAACCTACGGAAAAACGGATAGAACCTCCCCTAAAAAAGGGTCAAAAACGAGAAAAACCTGCCTAAAAAACAACAGAAAAAGCCAAAGAACCAAGGCATAACAGACAACAAATTAAACAAAAAATGTTATCAGAACTTATATACAAATTTTCATGAATACGAGCATTCCTCTGCCTCCAGATATGATAGATAGTAGCAGCCCAAGCAATCCTCCTGATGGTAGGCCCAAAAGATTTCCCTCTGCAAGAGCTAACCCAAAGAAACTCATTGTCCCATGATCTAGGGGTTCTGCTGAAACCACACAGCCGAAGCACCTTTCTCCAAATAAGAGAAGTAAAGCTACAAGCAAAGAAGAGATGATTCTTGTCTTCACCACCAGCCCTGCAGAAAACACATGACATAGATGAGATAACACCCCAACGAAGAAGCTTGTCCTGAGTGGCCAGTTTGTTAAGAATAGGCAACCACGCAATAAAAGAGTGTCTCCTGATAGATTTCGAGAACCACACAACATTATGCCAACTCACAGTCGAAGCAGTACTACGAAGATGCTTCCAAGCAGAGCTTGTAGAAAAGACTCCAGAGGGAGAGAGAGACCACACCACAGTATCTTCTCTCCTAGTGCTAAGAGGGGGACACTCATCACAGCTATTACGAATGGCATTGAGATCACAAGTATTAGTAATGGGCCAATTCCAGCCATCATAAGATAAAATACAAGCTACTTTAGCTTGCAGAGGGATAGCAGCATCATAAACCACACGAGAACTAAAATGCTGTAACAGAGGACCAAAAGGATGCCAATTATCATGCCATAAATAGGTAGAAACTCCATTCCCAATTTTGTGCTTGATAAGGGGCCTAGCCACATCTCTCAACTGAAGGATCTTCCTCCAACTCCAAGAACAATTAGAAGGAAGGTTAATGGACCAGAAGCTCCTTCCCCTAAGAAGATATTCCTTCACCCAGGCAACCCAAATAGATCCAGATCTAGAGAACAAACTCCAGATATGCTTCAGAATAGCAGCAATATTCCAATCCTTAACCCTACGCAGCCCTAACCCGCCTTCTTCTTTAGGATTACAAACCACACTCCAGCTAACTTTGGCCTTGCGCGCATTACCAGAAGCCCCAGACCAAAGAAAAGCATTAAACATCTGCTCAATTCTGCAAACAGTTTCAATAGAGATAATGAACATGCTACACCAGTACACCTGAATGCTAAAAAGAACAGAAGATAAGAGCTGATGTAACACCCCACACAGGGTAACCCCTATGCGGAAATGCCACAGTGACATAAAACACCAAGCGCTTATCTTTTGAGTAATTTCTTTTTAAAATTAACACAGTTTAAAACAGTTTTTCAAAATACGCGTGCGGAAGTCTTTAAATATTTTTTTCAACATCTCAACAATTAAAGATAGCGCTGAGTACTAGTTTGTATCCTGAGTACAGTCCCGTAATGTACCCAAATTCCAAAAACATCCATTTAATTTACTGAGTTGGATAGAGTCTCATGCTGATATCACGTGTCATCCTCTTAAAGAAAACACATAGCAAAAAAATGAACAAACACCAGGATTTACGTGGTTCGGCAAAATTGCCTACGTCCACGGTGAGTCATTTTTATTATTATAATTCATATTACAAGAATACAATATCTTCTTTTCTCAATACATTCAGAAATATTCACATCCTTCCATATTCTCATATCTGTCAACAAATTTTATCATCAGCCAAATATCACATAAATAAATCACCATATCTGTAATTCATTTATATATATTACAGAATATATCCATCACTTTTTCACAATAAATAATTTTACAGTACATGCATGCTTTATGCATATGACAGATATATGATGCAATGCTCATGCAGTCATACCTGTCATTTTCTCTGTTCTGCTTTTCCTGCAAAACATCACATAACAGATGGCTACCTCATTTTTAAGGTACTCAACCATCTTATTTCCTGCAAAACATCAACCATTCACATAACAGATGGCTACCTCATTTCTAAGGTACTCAACCATCTTAACCACAACAGCATCCCCGCCTTTTTAGGATGTATATCACCCCGTCCCCGCCTTTTTAGGACCTACCGCGATTGTCACTCATTGACAAGAGGATTTACGTACTGTTTTTAGCAAGGGTGATATATTAGTGCACTAACTGTTTCCTAGGATCTTTTGTCCTATCGGTGGTATCTCAACTCCACAGTTACAAAAATAATCATAAATGCATATGATTTTCTATGCAATATATTTCACATGTAACTGTGTCTCATGCCAGATGCAATTATGCAATACATATGGCATACATCTCATATCAACAATTCATGTATGTCAATTTGTGCATACATTTCATAGTATATCAGCTCAACATATATCTCATATCAACATTTATATCAGTGATATACAAATAAATCATTCTGCTCACTCAACTTGAGCCACTACATGTAACTGTGCCACTGTAACACCCCGTACTTCTCCAAGTAACAATATTGTCCGCTTTGCTTGCACGCGTAACATGCGCGCCCATTTACTCATATCCACATGACAAGTGCACGGTTTTATTTTCTCAAAACACATTGTTACTATGAGATGTATGGAATTTACTGTTAAGCCCAGTCACTTTCTCATAACATCATCACCACATGCCATATGCCAATTTTATGTGCAATAATTATGGCAAATATCACAAGTATGTATTTTATACATAACAATTAACATGCTTCATCATTTTATTCATAATAATAACAGCATGTTATAAACTTTACAAATATCGCATGCATATATTAACAATTTTTATATATGCTAATATAATTTCCATCACTGGTATTTTCAAGATCTTTCACTAATCATCCTGATTTTATAAAAATCAATTATTCATGATTTTTAACTATTTTCCAAAGACTCACAATTTGGAAGATAGTTAATTTTCTATCCACATGTATTTTTCTACAAAATAATCCATTCTAGGATACTTGTTTGATTTTTGTAGAATTTTTCAAATTTTGTTAGATTGAAAAATCATACTAGAATAGTCAAAATACAATGAGGTCACATGGTAAGCCTTATGGTGCACCTTCATTATGCTCCATAATTTTCTAGGCTCTTTCATGCCTCCCAAACAGCAACTTTTGTACCCATTAATATCAACTTAATTTAATAGGATTTTTAAAAATAATTCCAAGTCAAAATGATATTCACAAGCACTAATTAGCAATTGTGGTTGTATGGTCTACTATGCACCTTCACCACACAGGATTATACATGCACACTCACGTACATGTTACGTCCATATTTTCCATCTTTTTGGCCAACTTTGCACACTTATATCTCCTTCGTTACTCATCCGATTTGGATGATTCAAGATGTTACAGAATCTGTGTGATACAAGCTTTCAAAATATCATGGTGGTGTATAACACCTCCCATCCGAACATATTTAAAAATGATGCCAAAGTAGGCTCGTTAATAAAATTTCCGATTTTTCGGCAACTTCGGTTCTCAATTTCTCTCACAATTCACATCCAATTGAAGTGATTCAAAGTTCTAAATTCATATAAAATCAATCTATACCATATATGTAAAAATCATAATTTTTCGATAAACTATGAAAATACACCTTGTGTCTACCATTAAAGCTTCAAGGAAACTTTCTCTCTCTAGAAATTCCCATTCATCCATAGGTCTTTTTCCATGATTCTTGTATCTAAAAAATCCATAAATTCAAGCTTTACAATATACTCAAATTTCAGAATTTTCGGACATATACACAATATACTACAAACTTTCAAAGTTTCAGTATTTCTAAACTTCAGAAAATTATAGAAATTAATCTACTAATCGGAAAATTCCCAAATTTGGTACACATGATCCTGAATTGATATAGTTGATAGGAAAAATAGTCCCAAAGTTTCAACTTTTCATTTTCATATAAAATCAAAATCCAAGATTTGAAATCCTCATTGATATACATATATTATATATATGCAAATCATTATTTCATCATTAAATCATACCATATTCAATCCAAAAATTTAAATATAATCAAAATAGAAATAATATCTCACCTCACTAAGCTCGGAATTATGCAATTAAATTACCGAGTATTCTGCGATTGTGCAACTCCATCTTCCCCTTAGCTTCTCATTTTTTTCTCTCCTTCTCTTTCTTTTCTTTTCTTCTCTCTTATTTTTCCTTCTCCTCTTCTCCGACTCTCCCCCCCTATTTCTTCTGAGCTCTCTCCTTTTATCTTCCCTTCTCTCCCCCACTCATTGCCCCGACAACCCTCCCTTATCTCTTTCTGCCAGCACTTCTCTTTTCTTTTTTTTTTCTTCTCTCTCTGCCGACAACCCTCCCCCCTTTAGCTCTTTCTTTCCTCTCTCCCTTATCATCTCTCCACTTCCTATTGTATATTATATATATATATATATTCTAACCCACTCTTGTCCCCCTCCCCTTCCCCACACACTATCTATATATATATATATATATATACACACACACCCACACACATCCACACACATCCACTCACATAAAATATATATATATATATTATTTTCAAATCATAAAATATACTATGGTGATCATCCACCACTTGCCGACATAATAATGCATTTCAATTATAATGCATTACTCCACCACTTGTCGACACAATAATGCATTTCAATTATAATGCATTCATAATACTCTCATGCACCCTTCTCAAAAAGTGTCCACATGGCACACTATGGCCAATAACAAAATTCCATGTGTGCAATAAATAAAATAATATAATAATAATTAAGAAAAATTTACTATTGAAAATTTTGGGGTCTCACAGCTGAAGTCTTCCTGCAAAGGAAAGAGACTTGCTGGTCCAAGACTGAATACGACTAATCAACTTCTCCAGCAAAGGCTGACAATCACGACTTGAGAGCTTTGAAGAAATAAGAGGGACCCCCAAATATCTCATAGGCCCCTCATTGATCCCAGTGATACGAATAATGTCAGCTTTCACAGAATCACTTGCACCCGAAATGAACAGAGCACTCTTACTATGATTAATCTGGAGACCAGAGAACATCTCAAAAGCCTTCAACACATCCATGAGAATCTGGATACTGACAGAAGAGGCCTTAGCAAAAAGGAATAAGTCATCAGCAAAGCAAATGTGAGATAGACTAACTTTCTCACATCTAAAATGGAATTCAAAATCATCTCTCAAAGAGGCAAGAGATAAGGATCTAGACAAAACTTCCATAACGATTACAAAAAGAAAGGGAGACATAGGATCCCCTTGCCTAAGCCCCTTTTTCCCCGCAAAAAACCCAGCCAACTCACCATTAACAGCAACAGAGAATTTAGGAGAAGATATACAGGCCATAATACAATTCAACAAATGATAAGGGGTACCCATCTTCCTCAGAATTGCAGACAAAGCTTCCCAATTAACAGAATCATAAGCTTTCTTGATATCAATCTTCAAAGCACATCTGGGAGGACCCACATTTCTATGGTAATTATGCATAATTTCTTGAGTCAACAAAATATTATCAGAAATAATGCGACCATGAACAAAAGCAGATTGGAAAGGGCTAATGATATCAGGGATGCATAACTTAAGCCTATTCGCAATGATTTTGGATATACATTTATAAATGACATTGCAACAAGAAATAGGCCTAAAATCATTAAAAGAGGAAGGATTAGGAACCTTAGGAACAAGGGCAATGATAGTGCAATTAATCTCCTGGAGAATACAACCAGAGCTGAAAAAAGAGGTAACAGCCTCAATAACATCATCACCCATGAAACCAACAACGAAAATCAAGGGGTATAAGATGGAGGTTTCTAGTGAGAGAAACTCTGGGGTAGGGTAGTCCTTCCCCTTCTCTTGAGTTTGGCCTGGGGCATCCTGTTTCTTCCTGTTTCTTTTGGTCTGGCCGGTTGGTTCTTGTTGTTCTTGTTGATCTTTGTTTTTATTTGTTTTTCTCTTATTCTTATTGATGGGTAAGAATTCTGGGTCAAAAATGTCCCTTAAAGCCTTTCATGAGAATATTCCGGTTAAGATTGCAGGTGGTGGTTCTGTGATTTCTACTGTGCTTAATGATTCCTATGAGGTCAAAGAAGTGATCAAGCTGTTAAAGTATAAAGACTGGAGCTTAGATGAACTTGCAGCAGTGATTCGAAGTCAGATTCGTAAAAGGGAGAACTTGCCAATTTGTTTAATTGTCAAGAAGGGTCTTGAAACTCTGTTAGCTAGGGAAGGCAAGGTTTTGGTGGGTTGTGATGATCTTGAATATCTTCTGGAGACTCAAGGTTTGCACCATGCTGGTCCGAGCTATGATGAAGTTTCTTCATCTTCTGTTAGAGATGGAAGTGTGACTGAAGTAAATATTAATGCTACTTGCTCTGATGACAGTCATAGAAAGTGCCCCAATCCTTGTGTTGTTTCTGGTAGTATGATGGATCCGGATGATAATGATAGTGATTGTAGCTGTTCTTGTGGTTCTGAGGAGGAGTGCTCTGTTTGCGGGTCTGAGGAGGATGTCAAGGATCCTGACGAGGTGATGAGTCACCATAAAGAGCTGTTAGCTCCAAATTCCTCCGTTGAGGAAGGTTGTGGGTCCGTTTCTATGGATTTGCAGTATGAGCGTGAAGCTAAGATGTCCGGTGTTAATGGTGGTTGTGCCAAAGGTTTTGTCTTTGAGGATAATATCGTGCACCGAGATGTTCTTCAGCCCGGTTCTTCTCCTGTTTTTCGTGGGGTTGATGTGGTAGGTGAGACATGCGTCGGCTGTGAAGCTGGTCCCAAGTGTACGGTTACAGTGGAAGCTTCTCTTCCTACTGTTGCAGTCTGCTGTGGTGCGGCTACCACAGTGGTTAGCAGTCCTTCCCCTGGTTCTCCTCGTAGTGGTAAATGTGCAGCTCACGCAACCTGCTGTTGTGATGATGCTTCAGTTGATGTCCGTGTCAAGGGAGGGTGGGGTGATACTGGTACAGATGAGGTTGACAAGAATATATCCTATAATAATAATTCTTTTGATGCTATCCAGGCTGGAGCTAACCGAGTTGTAGTGGAGGCTGCCCACGGTCAGGAGGTTGGTGGTAAAAATGGTAAGGTCTGTTTCACTGGTGCAGGTTCTCCTTCTCACGCAAAGACTTACTTACCTACTCCCTCTTTCCGCGCTGACGTGGGTAAGTGTGAAGCACATGCTGAAGGTGTTTTTATTCCATTTAATATTGATAGTGAGCTTGGTAAGCATACAGCTCTCGAAGCACGTGCTTCCCGCTCCTCTGAAATTTTTGCTTCTCAAGGTAAGCTTGATTTAGCTACTGCTCAGGTTCTTTGTTCAAGTACTGATGCTAGCTATGTTAATCCCTGCGGTACTATTGGTTTTGCTAAACCTAGTGGTGAAGGCGGCCCAGTAAAGCTTGGGTTGTTGGGTCTGTGGAAGGTTGTGGAAGTCAACCTCACGTGGGTGTTTCTGATGGCCATATTGTTGAGCAAGTATCTCGTGCTACGTGTCCAGCTGTTGCACCTGACTTGTCGTCTCTTCCTCGTGAGAGAGCTTGTGAAGTTACAGCTCGGGGAGGTGAGGGTGTGGGTTGTGATACACAGTGTAATGTTGATAGGCCACTGGTCTCTTCTATTGCTGAGGTAGTGGAAGGCGACAGTGGGCAGTTGCTTGCATGCTCACACTCATCTTCGGATACTGCTATTGATGCTTCTATTCAGTTGGAGTCTCTTTCTCTTCGTCCAAAAGCCAGTGTTACTGCTGTGTCGCTCAATGAGCCTGTGTTACTTCCTCGTACTAGCCTTCCTTTATTGCATGCTCATCGGCCCCATGCTAGGGTGGCCAGTAATCCCAGAACTGTTCAGGTGGGCTTGGGAGATGAGTTTCCTCCTCTTAATCCGTCCAATCACAGTGTTTCTCTTTCTTCTGCTTGGATTAATCCTAAATCTAAACCTAAATCTAACTTGAAGAAGCTTTGGAAAATGGATGTGGGTTCTGATTTGAATGGCAAGTTCACTATTCCTCAAGCTATTATTGATGTGGGTGAAAAATTGTGGGAATTTGCTTTAGTGGGTCACATTATTGACAAAAATTTACCTTTTTATTTGGTGAATGACTGGGCTTATCGTACTTGGGGAAATAATGTGATCGAAACTGTCAAGCTGGAACCGGGTTTCTTTCTCTTCAAATTTGTTAATGAATCTGCCTTGAATAATATTTTGAATGGAGGTCCTAACTTCATTGCAGGGAAGCTTATGGTGATCAAACGATGGAATGTAGGAATGGTTTTGGAGAAGGAATATTTCTCAAAAATTCCTGTTTGGGTTAACTTAAAAAACCTTCCAATTGTTCTCCGCTCTATTGAAGGTTTGGAGTTTATTGGTAGCACTCTTGGCAATCCTCTTTTTGTTGATTTGGATAATTTAGCGAGGATCTGTGTGGAAATTGATGTTGATAAGGAGATTCCTAATTCTTTGTTGTTTGATTTGGGAAAGGGAGTCACTGCTAAAATTATGTTTGAGTTCCCTTGGAAACCTTCTAGATGTGGCAGATGTAAAGTCTTTGGGCACTCTTCCCAGAAATGTCCTTTAGGCCAGCCTCATTCTTCGTCTCAAGTGTGGAAGGTTAAGAAGTCTCCTTCTTCTATGCCTAAGGTTACTACTAAGGTTGTTATCAATTCTGATAGTACTTCAAAGGATTCCAAGTTTTTTGTCAACCTTAGTGAATGGACTGAGGTTCCTATGTTAAAAGGTAAACTGAATTCTAGTGTTTGCAAGGCTGTTGCTCCTTCTGCAAGTTTTGATCTTGGTAAAAATTCGTTTGAGCCTCTCTCTTATGCAGATGATTCTGTTTCCATTCAGGAGTGTGATTCTAATATTGATGCTGTTACTGACCCTCCTGATCCTCCTTTGTCTTCTAGAATGAAATTACGTGACAAATTGTATGGGTTTAAAAATGCTAGAAGGAAGGGATCCGCCCCTTTTTAGTTGTTTCCTTTGTTTCCTATCCTCTTGGGGTGTAAGAGGTTTTCTTTTGGTAGCTTGGTAGCTGGTCAGCCTTGTGGCTGTTAATTTTTGGGTTGTCGCCTGGGGTGGCGTTTGTGCTTTCTCTTCTTTTTGGTTATAAATTTCTTAATTATCCAAAAAAAAAAAAAAAAACATCATCACCCACAATTCCCCAAGCTTTCTTGAAAAACAGAGACGAAAAACCATCAGGACCAGGGCCTTATCATTTTTAATTGAAAAGATAGTGGCCTTAATCTCTTCTGCAGAAATACCTCTGTTAAGGATATCAAGATGATCAGAGGACCACCTAAATCCCTCCAAACTGTCAAGGATGTCAAAAGCACCAGGAAGACCAGGATCACTTCCCAAAATGGAATGGAAATAGGAAACAGCTTCACTCTTTATAGCAACAGGGTCCTTAATTATCCAAAAAAAAAAAAAAAACAGGGTCCTCAACCTTCGAACCATCAGACAGGGTAATGCATCTAATAGAATTGATAGAGTTTCTAGCCTTTACAGATTTGAAGAAAAAACTAGAATTCTGATCCCCTAACTTCAACCACTGAACCCGAGACTTCTGCTTCAAGAATCCTTCCTCAGCCCGAGCTAAACTGTTAAAAGTTCTAAGACACTCTTTTTCAACATCAACAAGAGATCTCTCATTAGGGTTATGCAAGAGAGAGGATTGGGCTTCATGCAACTTCTTTTTTTTTGGATAATTAAGGGCTTCATGCAACTTCACCTTAGGTTCAACAACTTTATCCCTGATATTACCAAAAGTATGGAAATTAAACACCTTTAGAGCTTCTTTGGTCATTTTCAGTTTACGAACTTTTGATTTTCATGAGAGATGAATCTTTTTTTTTTTTTATGAGATTGTTTATTATGTTGGGATAGTTTCTTATTTGTTTATGCATGATAGGATCATATTACCTTAAGTTTGATTGTCCATGGTATTTGTTTTATATGTTTGCATGAATAAGATGTAGTTCATTTTTTTATATAGGATAGTACTATATTTGTGTGTTTAGGAATATGTAGGTTTGATTAAATAGTTATTTGTTATGATTTTATGTTAGCAAGCATGTTTAGGATGTCCTTCATCATGATTTTATGTGAGTAAACATGTTTAGGGTTAGTTTTGTTATGAAAGAAATGGTTCCATTAATCCCCCTGTTAGGTCTTGGAGTAGTCTTGTCCATAACCCTGCTAAATTTTCAAATTTTCTTCATCTCTCCAGTATGGATATTGGTGAAAGTAGGGAAGGTATTTTTGAAGTTCCCTCTATGGTTATTGATGAAGGAAATAAGGAATGGGGATTATCCATTTTGGGATATGTTTTTGACAAGAACCTTCCCTTTCCTATGGTCAGTAACTGGGCTTCTCGTGTTTGGGGTGAAGATGTTTCTAAAGTGCTGAAGTTTGATAATGGTTTCTACATTTTCAAAGCTCGAAGCTCGGATGCTATGGATAGAATTTTAAATGGAGGTCCTTATTTTATTGCAGGTAAATATTTGGTTCTCAAAAAGTGGGTTTCTGGTATGGAGTTAAAGAAGAATTGTCTCTCTAAAATCCCTATCTGGATCAAGTTCTGGAATGTTCTTCTCGTGTTGCGTACTACCAAGGGTATGGAGTTTCTTGGTAGTATTTTGGGATGCCCTCTGTTTATGGATATGCATACTGCTAACGGAAGTAGAGCTAATTTTGCTCGTATTTGCATTGAGATTGATGCAAACAATTCAATTCCAAAATCTCTGAAAGTGGATGTTGGAAATGGTGAGATTGCGGAGATTGTGATTGATCTTCCTTGGTACCCTTCACGGTGTGAGAAATGTAAAGTGTTTGGGCATGCTTTGTTGAAATGCCCCATGAACCCTCCTTCTCTTTCAGCTACCAAGCCCGTTCAAGTTTGGAGAAAGAAAGACATTCAGGTTCCTGCAGTTAGTACTGATCATAGGCTCGAGGTTCCTACTTCTAAAGCTTTTGTTGCTGAAACTTCGAGTGTGAAGGTTGATGTTCCCTCGGCCAGCAAAGGCTGTGAAACTAGTAATAAATTTAGTGTGCTTGATTCCAGTGATGTTGATGATGTTGGGGATACCTTGTTTGACAGTTCGGATATTGTGGATTGCAACTTTGTTGATGTTTCTTTATCTAGGAAATCCCTCAAAAAGAAGCTTAAAGATAAAATTCATTCTCTTAAGAATTCTCGCGGGAGGGATGTCCCTTAGTTTTTCTTTGTGTTCCTCCTAGCCTCTTGGGTTGTAAGAGGGTTTATTTTGGCTAGGTTTGTGTGGTAGCCTTCTGTTCAGTCTCGTGTATTGCGCTTCATTGTTTTATCTTGTTTTTTGGTAATATATTTCTTAATTATCCAAAAAAAAAAAATTATGTTTATTTTTTTTTTTGGATAATTAAGAATTTATTGATCCAAAGAGGGCAAAGCCCAAAAGAACAAAGAAAGAAACCGAGGCCACAAAAACCTACGGAAAAACGGACAGAACCTCCCCTAAAAAAGGGACACAAGCCAGAAAAACCTACCTAAAAACAAAAGAAAAAACCAAAGAACCAACCAGAACAGAGCAACAGAAACAGCCCACAGCACAGGCACAAGCAACCAAAAAAGAAAACAGGACCCAACCACAACACCTAGTAATTATGTTTAGGATGTCTTTTGTTATGATTTTATGTGATTAAACATGTTTAGAATGAGCCCTTTGTTATTATTTTATGTATATGAGCATGTTTAGGGTAAGTGTTAATATGTCTACATAATTGTTGAAATCTTGTGATATTCATTTGAGAATCATGAGATGTTAATGATTATGTGAATATGTTGATGCATTATTTTTGATATGTGATGAGTCGTGAGTCAATTTTTTATGCTTTTTATGATTATTTAATCATTCGATATGGATTTGATGGTTTGAATATATGAAATGTGTACGAGGGAGCGTGCAAAGGTAAGATCCTCCCCTTGTGTTTGGAATAATCGTTTAAAGCATGTTTTTGTTTAGTTTTTGATATCTTTTTGCATGGTAATTTAATCGAGCATGTTAGATTGTATGCTAGGGTATTTATTTGTTGTTTTTCATGGATTAATAATGATCTTTAGGCTATTTTAAACATGTATTCAAATCTGTCCAAATTTGAATATATGCTTTTTTTTTTTTTTGGATAATTAAGAATTTATTAATCCAAAAAGGGCCAAGCCCAAAAGAACAAGCAAAACCGAGGCCCCAAAAACCTACGGAAAAACGGACAGAACCTCCCCTAAAAAAGGGGCAAAAACACAAGAAACCTGCCTAAAAAACACGCAAAACGCAAAGGACCAAACCAAGACAAGACCAGCAACCAAAAGCCCACAGCCCGGGCACAAGCAAAACCAGCAAAAGACAGCCAAATATGCCCACAGCCCGGGCACAAGCATCCAGCAAAGAGAAAAAAGAACCCAACCCTAATGTTTTAAGATATTACAATCAACAGCCCATCTGTCACACATAGATCTATTATAGGGATTATCAGCAATATCATGAAAAGTAGACACTCTATTTCTCACA
>JAESVK010060079.1:0-11355 GCA_017140935.1 Hamamelis virginiana
AAGAGAGTGGAAACTGCCAAAACAATGAATTACGGTAATCTTGACATGTTAGAAATAGCAGTTCAGGAGCACACATGATATTCTGATTCACACCAGCCATCATATACCATTCAATCACCAAAAGTAAAGCTCTAAGAAACATTGGTGATCTCACATAAGTCATATTACAACATCTCCTCCAAACATCCTCTATTATGAAATATCTAAAAAGAGTAGAAAATCAAGAAGCTATTTGAACATGCAAAAGTGTTTCCTGAAGCCCTGAAGCCATCTACATGAAGGAAAGCAAACTCATACATTGCTGTAAGAAAGAACAGCTTAGACGTCATTTTCAACATCAAGAAAAGCAGTTTCTGGAATCAGTTTGGCCCCAAAAAAGAAGTTGAAGAAATTTTTTTCTCTCTGTTATCAAGTTTCATATATTAGTGAAAGGGCTACAAAAATGATAATAATAATAATAATAATAAGCCCCTGTGCCGAAGAAGCTCACAAACAAAATTATAGAGATAGCGAGTCCAAAAAGCTATGAAAGGATACCCCAGCTTCTAAAACACCTGAGTCTCTCCATTCAAAAAGTTTTCTAACTATACAATTATTTAACCACCAAAAAGACTTTCCTCCCTGTCAAAAATTCTCCTATTCCTATCCTTCCAAAGAGTCTAAAAAATCACATGAGACACCATCTTCCAAGCAATTAAAGAGGATGAATTACAGTTCCTGCACCAGAATCCCTCAATAAGCCAGATAACCATTTGAGGCATAATCCAAAATAACCCAAACATTGTAAGACTATAGACTCACAACTCATGCACCACTTCACAATAATAGGAGATGATCCAGCAATTAAACCGCTTCTTTACACATTATACAATGATTAGACATATCAAAATTTCTCCTGATAAGATTATCTATTGTCAAACATTTATTCTGAGCTGCCGTCCCAAAAAACGGCCATCTTGGTATGGACTAAAGGTGACACTTTACAAGCCAGGAAACTCCCATTGTTTCTACCAAATAGAATTCCAAAGAAATGACTTGATCGGAAATGAACCATTTGCAGAAATTATATTGGCAGGGAAAAATGTTTCAAAAATTAAACAATTGTAAAACTATGAAATAGCTGGGTTATACTTTCATCCATCAACAATATCACAGATATGAAAAATTAATTAGAGGGTATAGCACTAGACAGAACAAAAATTGATGCCATTTACCATGAATTCAGGACTATAGTGCTTGACAGTGAAGAAATTGGATAAATTTAGGAGCAGCTTCTTCCACACTTCTAGCCATTTGATTATACAATTTAAAACAGCTTCTTTCTGGTTCAACATGTATTGAAAATTAAAATTGGGAACAAGGTTCAATACTGCAAGGTAAAATTTTTAACTATCCAAGCTCTAAGCTGGTTGTCCTGAAGGCAGTTTGCAAAATGATTCGAGGTCGAGAGAATTTATGCCCTAAGAATCTGCACTTCAATTCAGAACAACCTTCAAAGGTGAGAGTAACTTGGCAATCAGCAAATACAATTGGAATTTTCTGGACGGAGGCTGAAACTCTTCAAGGGAGATAGCAAGGAATAGTTTTCAATAGTTTCTCTTGCTTGCTCCACCTATATAGGTGAAAATTGAAGAATGTTAGAAATAATTAATTTACCCATAATTTCCATCATTTTGTGTGTGCATTGGGGTTTTGGGGGGATGGGTGCATTTTTCCTTACAACCAAATAAGAGAAAATTATTTATCAAGCATTATGTTTCTTTTCCTCACTATTTTCAAGAACCAAAGTGTTGCAAGTTCCAAAATCAGATTAAGGTGGTGAAGATAGTCCTTGCCAACATGCAGTCCACATTGGCCAGGGCTCAACACATGCAAGAAGGACAATCACGATTCGAAGTCATTTTCTTGCCCCTGTGGAAATAAAGGAAAATCAAAAGAAGGATTGAATATACAAGGGTTAATCACCAAAGCCAATGACACAGTCCTTTGGGACATTTTCACTGCCCTTGACAAAACAGTTATGAATTATGATGTCTGTATATATATATGGAAAATTAATAATTTACTCCCACTGTATCTTTTCAGCAACTTTGGCTCACTGATCCTAGCTCATGCATCATGATCATGATAGGCTATCAACAAAATTCAAAGTATATGAGATCACCCTATGTCCAGATCATAGTGGTTGAAGTCAATCTCAGAGACAGAGAGAGAGAGAGAGAGAGAGAGAGGTCCACCTGCTATAACCATTATAAGGATTCAGCATCAAGCCATGTCCAAGGTTCTCTCGTTCTCTGTAATGATGATCCAAGAACTCATTGATAGTCAGCAGCAGAAACCGGCAGCATAAACTTATTTCTAATCAATCTTAAAACCTCATGGAATCAGATGTGACTTCCCTTTGTATGTACTATGTAGTGCTGAAAGCAGAGCGGACCCTGCCCCTCCATTCCCTGAAACTTTTAGTCCTTGAAGGTTGAGGTTCCTCACAGTTGAGCATTGAATCAATCTGATCAGAGAAAACAATCCCATATCAAAGTGTCGTGTGATTAAATCTCAACATCACCATCCACCTCAAATGAGACCTTTTCAAGATTGATAAGGTTAACTATTACTGTGATACTGTCGAAGTCTGAGATGGAAGAAGTTTCTTTGAAACCCAAAACTGATTCAGTTGGAAGAGGTTGAAGCTTAAAACATGAGTTCTCCATCCTTGAAACCCCAAGCTTCTGCAAAGAGAATCATTTATCTTTCTCTGTATACAAGCAAAAATTATGTCAACTAGCTAGGCTTCTTTCTATTGATATGGTTATTAATTCCCCAGTAATGCTATATGTCCCAAAAGTTTGTCCCAAAAATATATCCCAAATGAATCCTAAGCCTTCATTTATTATCAATAAAGAATCTGTTAAAAAGAGAATGGTTAGATCATGGGCCACATCATTTGGGATTCACTTTTGGGACAATATTTTTGGGACATAAAAGAATTTTCCTTAATTCCCAAAACTGACAACTCCCCATTGAGCAACACCAATGCCACTTATAAGGATTCACCCTTATACAATCCACTCAAGCAAGATGCTCCATCATCTACTGCTTCAACTTCATTATCCACCATCAAGATTATCAACAACCGTAAAGTCTTGCATTCCATTCTTGTATTCAATCCAACTATAACCTGGATCCTTATTGACCTGTTTATCACTCATCAGTTCTCTAACAGCCCTTGCATCATCCCATCTTCCCAAAGAAGCATAGATATTGGCTAGAAGAACATAAGAGGCAGAGTTATGTGGGTCCAGGCGGAATAGCTCCTCAGCTGCTTTTCTTGCTAAGTTCACATTAGCATGAACTCTACAGGAACTAAGCAAAACCTCCCATATGATTGGATCATCTTTATATGGCATCGTATTCATAAGGGCTTCTGCTTCATCGAACCTACCAGCACGGCCCAGAGAATCGATGATGCAAGTATAATGATCCAAAAGTGGCTCCACTCCATGTTCTAGCTTCATTGAATTGAATATTTTGATTCCTGCATCAACCAACCCTGAATGGCTACAAGCAGTCAAAACTGCAACAAAGGTTATGTCATCTGGTTCCTGACCAAATTGAATCATGTCTTCATAGAGACGAACAGCTTCATCCCCATGTCCATTCTGTGCATACCCATATATCATCTCATTCCAAGTAACAATATTTTTACCAGGCATCGTATCAAAAAAACGTTGAGCCCCCTCTACATTGCCACATTTAGAATACATATCAATCAGAGCACTTCCCACAAAGACGTCATTTATGTATCCATCTTTTGCTATCTGCCCATGAACCTCTCTCCCTTGAGACAAAGAAGATAATTTTGTACAACAACTCAGTATAGTTGCATAAGAGAATTGGGTAGGAGACATTCCCTTTTCTCGCATCTGCTTAAAGAAAACGAAGGCTTCCTTGTCTAGAGAATTGAGTGAGAGTCCTGCAATCATAGAATTCCAGCAGACTATATCCAATTCAGGCATTCTATCAAAAATACACTTCGCCGCCTCTGTCTTTCCGCATTTTGAATACATGCCAATAAGTCCACTGGCAACATATATATCTATGTGAAAAGAAGCCTTTTGTGAGGCAGCATGGACCTGTTTTCCACCCTCCAAAAGCCCCATCCCAGCACACGAGCTGAGGATAATTGCCAAAGTAGTCCGATCAGGTTGGACATTTCGAAACTGCATTTCCCTAAAAAGCTTTATTGCCTCCTTGTGATTTTCATATTGGGAATACCCAGAGAGTATAGCATTCCATGAACTCAAGCTCTGGTATGACATGCTATCGAAAATTTTACGCCCAGTTTCAATATCCCCAGACTTGACACATGTTGCAAGCATATTGATATAAGTAACTTCATCTGGTTCGAAACCACAATGCTGCATTCTTTGCAGATACTCTTTTGCTTTCTTGCTTTGGCATTTCTGGCCATACCCAGCTATCATAACATTCCAGGAAACAACACTTACTTCCGGCATATTAGCGAAAATCATCTCAGCACTCTCCATGTCCCAATTCTTTGCATACATATCAAGCAATGAATTATTTAAATGAAGGTCTCTTTCAAATCCAAGTTTAATTGTGAGACCATGTATCTGTTGCCCATGTACAGTACCATTTAGACCGGATTCTCCACATCCTCCTCTGGCACAAACACCCAAAACGCTCGATAATGAGACAGAATCAATACATATTTTGTTTCTACACATCAACCTAAACATTTTCAAAGCCTCCTCAACCTGATCAGTCTCCGCTAACCCGCCCATCATAGCAGTGAAAGAAACCTCATTAGGTTCAGGCATGTCTTCAAAAGCCTGAATTGCATCCTCTATATGCCTACCCTTAGCATACATGCACAATAAAGAATTACCCACATACATATTTTTGTCAAGCCCAATCTTAACAGCAAGACCGTGGCATCCCCTACCAGACTCTACATCTACCAATGCACCGCAGGCACAAAAAACACTGGCCAAAGTGAAGTGAGTAGGCATAAATCCTTGGCGATTCATCGTATAATAAACATCTAATGCGCTTTGTTCAAACCCACTTCGGACTAAGGCACTAATTAAGGTGTTCCATGAGACGGTGTTTCGTTCGGGCATTTGTACAAACAATTTATGTGCGTCTTCCAACTTGGTAGCTTTACAGTAAGCACCTAAGATGGCATTCCAAGAATAAATATCCTTTCGAGGCATTTTATCGAACACGGTGCGAGCGGAATTTGTAGTTCCGCATTTGGAGTAGAATTCGATGAGGCGGTTTGAGAGAAAGGTGTCAGTGAAGAAAAGCCTGGTGCGGAGAATATAAGCATGGAGGATCTTGCCTGCTTGGTGGGCTTTCTTGTCTATACAAAACTCCAAGAGTTTCGCCAAACAGGTAATGGTTTTGCTTTCCATTGTTCAGCACATGAAGCAGAGTGCAATTTTGATCATAAATATATATAGAGTATAGACGATGAACATCATGTCATCTGTGCTTGTGTCTTCTTGTAAATTTATCAGTAGCGGTCTCCCTCCTCTTCATTCGGCTTTACAGCTTAATTGGAATAAAGGCCTTTTCAGTACAAAACATGTGCCATATTTTGATTGGGCCTTATTATTACAATCCCTCCCAACTATTAGCCCATCCCAACCATTCGTGAGTTTTTTACCGTTTTATGAAAAAATACATTGTTTTTAAGAAAACTAGCCGCAATATCCACTAGAAAACATCATTTTGAACAACTTTGTAAAAGAAAGTTTTTCCAAAATCTATCATTTAAGTTGACTTTTTGACCATTTATTATTTTTACAGGATATTTCGTAAAAAATGTCAAAAAGTCTACTTAAATGATAGATTTTGGAAAACTTTCTTCTACAAAGTTGTTCAAAATGATGTTTTCTAGTGGATAGCGAAGTTAGTTTTCTTAAAAACAATGTATTGTTTCATAAAACGGTAAAAAATCACAAATGGTTGGGGTGGGCTAATAGTTGGGAGGGGTTGCAATAATAAGGCCCATTTTGATTTGTCCTTGTTGGATTTTGGATTGGGTTCATATCGATCCATAACCCATGGAGCGTCCACATGGGCAACTTGATTAGCCATATTTTATTCTTATATAAATATAAATATGGATGGATGTGAAATTGGTTTTTTTTTTTTTTTTTTTTTTTGCACATGGTTGGAATTATTTTTAGGGCAATTTCCATGAATAATCCTAAGTTTCCAAAATATTATGATTACGAACTCGATCCAAAACATATTACGGCTATACACCTATTACTATTTTTTTTTGGATGAAATTACCCTTGAAATTGAAGTTTGACCAATATGTACAGGATCCCCAATTTTATGTATAATCCCTAAAAAAAGACAGAATCTTCAATCCCCAATTTATCTAATAATCACCAATATTGTTAAGAATCCTCAATCCATTTTATGTCACGTCAACATTTAATGTCAGTCATTCAATATCCCCCAATTTTTTTGTACAGGATCCCCAATTTTATGTATAATCCCCAAAAATAAACAGAATCCTCAAATCCCAATTTATCTAATAATCACCAATATTGTTAAGAATCCCCAATCCACTTTATGTCACGTTAGCATTTAATGCGGGTCATTCAATGTCTTCTCGAATTTTTTGTACAGAATCCCCAATTTTATGTATAATCCCCAAAAATAAACAGAATCCCCAATTCCTAATTTATCTAATAATCACCAATATTGTTAAGAATCCTTAATCCACTTTATGTCACGTCAACATCATGCATGTCATTCATTCAGTTTGCGCTTTCCAAGAACATCAAATCAATCAAATCTCGTCTATTCTATTGGGTATTATTAGTAATATTGGGGATTGGTGATTATTTGTAATTATGGTGATCCTTTGTAATATTGGGGATTGGGGATTATACACAAAATTGGGGATTGTGTTGATTATTGGTGACTCTTCGATTTTTTTTAATTCATGCGTACAAAAATTTTGACCATTTCAATGGTCAAATTGTAAATACCCATATGAGTGGAGGGTATTTATGTCCTAAAAAAATATTTATGTAATTAGTTTTGAATTGGATTCGTAGCTGTAATATTTTGGAAACTTAGAATTATTCATGGAAATTGCCATTATTTTTATGAATGTATAAAGGCAATCCCACAAATATTTTGGTGAAGTGGCATCCTCATTTTATTTCCATTTGTATTTAGAATCTTTGTAGTAGGGATTTTTATTGGAAATGTAATATTTGGGATGTATTGTTTATTGAAGACTTTGTAAGAGGATGTGTTTCGCGATCACCAATTATTTAAAGGTTGCCTTGACATGATGCACCAAAATACCTATTGGGTTTCAAGTGGAGTCCATGTGCAATCTAATTTGGCACTTGATTATGGACATATATATTTCATTATGCATGATTTAACCTATATGGAATGAAATAATTGGCCATTTTTTAGAAATCAATTGGATATGTTGTTTCAACCTAAATAGACGGAAATGATTACTAGCTTGACAAAATTTTCGATCCTGCTACATAGGCAAAGACACCATATGCTGATTGGATTTCTAATATAAATTATGTGCTAATGTCAACCTTGTGCAATATATGTAGTGAAATGGCCTCCAAAAATGTTGTCTCTAACCTCACAAAGGGAGAGAAACTAGATGGGACCAACTATGATATGTGGCATTGGAAAATTCAATATTTACTTAATGAACAGGATATATTAGATACTTTGACCAATGCCATGAGTGAACCTGAAGAGGGAACCACTGCCCAGCATCGTCGTGATAAGGAAGCCTACCTAGCTTGGGTTAAAAAAGATCGTTGTGCATGCTTTACAATGCTTAGCAGCATGCACAATGATCTTATTGGGGAGTTTGAGAATAGTCCCACAACCCAAGACATGTGGAATCAACTGAAAATTACATATGGTACGACATCTGCAACTAGGTTGCATATGCATGCTCTTACTTTGAAGTTTGAGCAATATGTCTAGGACCCAAAACATTCCATGGCTGAGCATCTTAGGGCTGTGTCCACCATGATATGTGATTTGAGGGCTGCCGGTTGTAGACACCTCATTTTTGACTTATAGAAATTAAGTCATTATTTCATGATATATTGGTTGAGAATAACATAGTAGTTTTGGAGGATTGGGCCTCAAAATTATAGTTTCCCAAATTATCACTTTTCCTTAAGTAGATAGAGGCTATTATCACATGTAGGTTTTTGAGTCGGAATTGAGTGATTCTTTTTGCATTAGATTTTTAGAGAGTCTAAGAATGTCCATATCAAATTTCATGTCATTCCGATCGAAACTTGATAGGTAATAAGACCATTTGCGACTTCAATGGTAGAATTATCTTTTTCGTCGCATAATTTTTGAATGACCTCTGAATTCGTCCAGCTTTATTTCATTGGATTTGTATGGATATTTAGAATCTAGTTAGATGATTGGTTCAAGTATTACATGATTCGAGTGTGATTTGACTCATAATGGTTCATAGTACGTGGTCAATTGACCACTCCTAAGGTTTTGACCTAATTTGATCCTGGTCAACCCATAGCTTGCAAGGCTTCTCTCATAGCAATGCCCCTTCCTACTGATAAATTTTTCCTTTTTTTTTGTGTGTGAAAATAATATAAAGGGATGATTAACTGAAATATTTCAATATTACATCAAAACCACAACCACGTACCCTCCTCCCCCTTTACACTATATAGATACATGTAGGGAATCTATTATAAGGTGCATTATACGTAAAGTTGCATAAGGTAACTTACATGGCTAGGCTAATTGCAAAATGGATTTTGAAAACTTACCGTTGGATTAGAAACCTTTTTTTATACATGCCAAAAATTACATTGATTTTGAAAAATGTCAATATAATAAGCTGATTTTTTTGTCCTTCAAAATGTCACCAGTTTTTCATAATCAACTTTTTCATAAATTAACATTTGGATTACGATGATTTTTGGCATGCATGACATGCATAAGAAGGATATCCGATCCATCAGTTTTTCAAAATCTACTTTGTAATTGGCCTTTAGTAAATCAACTTGCACAACTTTACATATAGTGCACTTTATAATAGACTCTCTGAATATACAAGAGTAGCTAGTGATGAGTGTACTACCACTTGTACTATGTTTTTAACAATATCTAATGTTGCAGCAGGATAGAGCCTTTGCATTCATGCACATTTGAAATGCTTTTAGAATTTTTCTATATACGTTATTAAATGCATACACGCATTCCATTTTATTATCCATATATAGAAGTGTGTGTATATATATATATTCACACAATATTATATTCACATACTATTAAGGTGCACCTTAGGCAATGTACATTGGATAAGGTAATATGTTTTTAGTAAATGTAGAATATGCATATATTTTGAGAAACTCATAGTTGGATTAGATATGCTTCCATGCATGTAGGGAAAAAAAAACACATTGATCCAATGTGGGGTCCATTAATTCTCCAAAATATCTACCTTTTTTCATAGTGACAATTTTTTATGGTTAGTATTTTGAAAAATCAACCATTAGATCAATTTGATTTTTGGCAAGCATGAAATATATAAGATTACTTAATATCAAATCCAATGGTTGGTTTCTCAAAATATATATCTAACATTAGCTAAAAATATGCAAACCACTTTACTCTGAGTCGCATAAAGCTGTAAGATAACATATTTTCAGTCAATATGAGATACGTGTTTTCATGTTTTGACAAATCGATTGTTGGATTAGATATTCTTCTTATGCATGTTATGTATGTCAAAAATGACGTTAATCTAACAGTTAATTTTTAAAAAATGTGGGATAGATATTTTGAGAAACTGACTAATGGATTAATGTGAATTTTGAAATGAATTAGAAGAGTATTTAATTAATTCAATGGCTGGTTTAGCATAATACTAATCCTATATCGACTAAAAATACTCTGCTTACTAGAAGAGTATCTAGTAAGCAAATGCTGACTTAGCCTAAGTCAGCAAACACTCAAGTGGCCTAGATCATCACTCAGATAGCCGAGATCTAACGGCCATTTAAGTGTTTACTAACTTATGCTATAAGAAAATACTGACTTATAATTATCTATTAGCTTATAATTAATTATCTAATCCAATAATCAGTTTTTCAAAATATGTATCTTGTAATTATCTATTAACTTCATCCTTATATAATTAAGCTTATGTGAGCATATCCTGACAGGATCATTTCTGTATATATATATATATATATATATTGTTGAGAAATAATATTAAAAAATAAAATTTCAAAACTTTTATTTATTAATTTTATTTGATATTTATGGATTTGATTCATCTTAATTTGGATGTTACAAAATATTATGATGATGATATTTATGAATTTAATTCATTTTAATTTGGATGTTACAAAAATTATTATTATGATATTAAGGCACTAATGGCTAGTTTTGTCCTATAAATAGAGGGTTATAAGCCTCATATGAATTAATCCAATCATCTTCTTCTTCCATATCTTCTATTCTATTTTCCACAGTTTCTTTTATAATTTTTTATTTTATTGGGCAACCCTTGTTTGAAGACTGGTTCAACTATCTTCATGGACGTACCCATAGAAGATATAGCTGGTAGCTGTTTGGGATCGTATCTCTGAAGGACTGTTAGCCATTATCAACTTGTACGTAGGGGCAATAGTACCTTTAGGACAGCGTATATTCACGTGCTTTCCCACAGGCCAGTCTTTCTAACTTATTCTTTTAATTTCATATATATATATATATATAAATTGTTTATTTATTTTGTTAAGTAGTTAGTTGTAAATTGATGATTATATCAAATTGATTTATATTTACATTGACATTCAAAATAATCCCCAACAAATATATATATACACACACACACACATAGGAGAGGAAAGTGAGAATATGAGAATACCCAATCTAAGACGAGTGGCGTTATAATAAGACCGGTCAATAAGTGAAGACTCCAGGTTTCTTGCTTCCAGGACTCTTTCTCCAAGCTAGAGAAACAGAAATCTCCGGTTTCCAAAATCAAGAACACGCGGAGGTCTTTAGGGTCCAAGAATTTTTGGACCATCCAACGAATTACACGTCGCACCTCTAATTGCACTAGTTGAGGTATCTTGTTGAATGGGCGTCAATATTTCTTCTTGATGTAGTCTTTTATTTTTGGGTGGAGAAACGAAGGGTGATAGAAAGAGTACCAAGGCATTGAGTCTCGTAATTTGTAAAACCGATTTAATTGCGGTTCATTCAAATTGGAAGGCTTATCAAGGACTGGCAGCCAGAGGAGCGGCTTGTGACTCATAA